>JAUELE010190612.1:0-13490 GCA_031471655.1 Diodora aspera
CTTCAACTGATTAAAATAAACCATTGTGTTTCCATTGAAATCGGGGGTTCCCTTATTTTTTGTTCCAAGTATATTTATGTTTTAATGCCTGAAGGCAAGAGAGTGAGTCTGAATATATGACAAATTTAGATTTCTTACTATTTTTAATACACTTAAGTGGTGTTAAAATAGCATTAGCCTCAGCAAAAAATATTGAGGCCTGATCAGGAAGTATGAAAGAGATTGCGCTTTGTCCAAAGACTACCGCCGAAGCGACACGGCCATTATCTTTCCGACCAATCAGTAAAAATAGGAGTATGAGATACATATGTATTCTTTAAAAGAGCAAACTTTTGCTGAAAAACCAAAGAGTTAGTATCAGACTTCTTAAATCTTGTTAAACTCAGGTCAACATCAGGTTGCACAAGGCACCATGGTGCAAATGATCAAAGCCTTGAACTTGAAATCAAATTTAAATTAATATGTGTTGCACCAATATGATCAGCAACTCGCAGTCCTAGGGGAGGTACAAAGTTCGTTTTTTTAGCATATCTTGCCTTACATGTGGGATTAAAAACACAATCAAACGCCGGATTAGATGGAGTGGACTGAAGTTTAGTCACATACTGAAGAGCTAGCTTCAGACATCGAAGCTCTAAAGAATGTTCATTTGCCTCAACATAAAGACTCTCGACTGGAGAAGTCCTAAAAGCACCAAAACAGTGCCTTATCCCTTGGTGATGAACAGGGTCTAATAGTTGAATGGCTCGGGTTAAGAAGGTGGTAACCCACCAAAAGTAACTTTCGAGAAAATCGCATTTTAAAGTTTGACCTTTGATGAAAAAACACGGATTTGACTTCTCGATTAAAACACATTACTTTTTGTATTATTTAATGTTTCAGATATCTCATAAAAAAGACGGAGAAGTTTTCGTTTGGGAGAAATACTGATTTTATTTTAAAAATGACACCAACCCTAATGAATGTTTGTGGGTTATCACCATCTTGCTGAAACGATTTTATCACCTTTATGCCGAAATGTCTATTTCATGGTGGTGTTAAACAACATGA
The DNA here is from genome assembly GCA_031471655.1 of Diodora aspera. NCBI lineage: Eukaryota > Metazoa > Mollusca > Gastropoda > Lepetellida > Fissurellidae > Diodora > Diodora aspera. Next base: position 1,051 of record JAUELE010190612.1, read on the forward strand.
CCCAGAGACCCAACACTTTATTGACAAAAAACCCGTCAAAATGCGGAAATAATGTTTTAGTCTCAAGCTTCATTTGTCAGTTAAAGGTAAATAAGAATTGTTTAAATCCTTGAAGTATCAAGACATTTGAGCCTACCTGTAATAAAGATATTGCTTCATTCGCAACTTCAGTTAACAGTGAAATTATGTTAAAACAAAACAAATAAGGCATTTAATATCCTTGCACCATCAAAACAATCAAACAGACTTAAAATACGGAGTTCTTCATTTTCAAACACCAGTCAATGATAAAAATATGTGAATACCAAACACCCAAGACATCCAACATCCTTGCAGCGTAGACACATCAAAACTATTTAAAAAGAATGTACTGATTGCTATGTTCTGCAACCTCCGTTAACAGGAAATGTAATGAATCTGAATACAACGCACAAAAACAGTTGACCATCTGCTGCAGTGTCAAAACAGCTAAACTGCGTAAAACAAAATACCGATCTCATGACCTTTGAAACAAAGCAGTGAAACCAATCCATGGAATATATCATGTCAACCTTTTCAGCCATCTAATGCCCTCTGTAAGTCCACATCTGCATAATACCAAGGTCATATAGATGTGTGTGGCTATTCAATTGCGCTGTCTTCAGTGTCGTTAGATGCCTTGTCAGTACTCTTGATACGTGTAAAGAAGGTGTGATTATTAACAGAAAAGGCAAAAGAGATAGAAAGAAGATCACTAACATATCAAACAATTTCTTCAGACCCCCGGCTAGCAACCGTCTCGTCCCAGACGTAACAGTACCCAGTCTCAGATCTGCAGTCATGGATGTTCAGATTATAAGTCCAGACTTTTCGCTTGTAAAAGGCAGGCCCAGTTGAGAGTTTCGGAGTTGGCAATGCTTGTTGAAGATCAAATGTGATTACATGATAATCCTTATTTTCTGATGATTTTGCTTTCTGTGACTGATACTTTATATTGTCTTGACCTGCTTCGGCTTTCCTGTGATGCAGTTCTCTGTCCATTTTCAGCTGTGCAGCTTTTTCATTATCATCGTCACGGGTAGCTTGGACTATCTGTATGTTGAATTCGTCACACCTTTTACAGGTATCACTTTTTGGTGATTTGAAGCCAATATTAAAATCTTCCACAAAGATGCGTCTGTACTTGTCGCTTGAGACTGGAAGGAAGTTATTCTGAACACAGTACTCGTCTCTGTAGTGCTTGTAACACCCTTCAATTGAAAATTCAATGCTCATATAGACTTTGTCAGGATTACATTTCCTACTGTAATGACTCGTGTAAGTAGGAAGGCTTTGGATGTGGTTTTGAACTTGTTGCACTTGATCATTGGGATATGCATTTGGACGATTACTGTGTTTTTCACGCTTGTCTGTCTCAGGAGAAGACTGACCACTTTTGATCATTTGGATGACACTGTCCACTCTCTTCCGACACTGATGTAAGCCGTGCATGGAGAGAAATGCCTGCTTACAAACTCGCTTTCGCCCTGAATTACCCTGAATTGAGTATACAACTGAAACACTACGCTTTGAGCTTTCTCTTTTCTCAGAATATCTCCGCTTCACTCGAACAACTTCAATGCATCCAAATAAGTAAGAGTGTTGCTTGTCTCTGTCGGCAAGACTCCAGAAACCATCAAATAGAGTTTTGACATCTTCCTTCCCAACTTTATCAAAACACTGCATAGGACATTTGCATTCAGGACCAAGTGTTTTGGCTTCAACTGTCATTCCCTTGGCAGTAGTGTAAGCGTCACCCCTGTCCTTTTTCAGTTTGTTCAAATCTCTGCGTCGTTTGTTCCTCTTTCGCTTCCCTGATAACGTCTTTTCCTGTACGTTTTCAACTGCAGCAGCCTAGGATAAAGAAATACGTTAATCGCACAATAAGCATACGTGCAAGGAGTTATGGTTTTTGACAGATGCTTGTACGCATAAAATTGAACGATGTAACTCATTCAGATACATCAGTAAAAACTTGGCATGTAACAGGAATTCAGGTTCTCTGATTGGAACAGAAGTCAAATTAAGAGTGTCTAATTACATGTAATATGTTTTGAATGTTATATCACTGGCAAATGTTTTCACAAACATTATTATGGAACAGTCTTTTCTGTAAACTTAAATTTTGGATTTTAGACATTCTCTACAAAATATTTCACCGTCTCAAATAATTGTTTTTGACACTCAGATATCACAATCACTGAGGTATTCAAATTCCACGTTTGTTAACCAACAGTAAAAGACGTGACTGATTGCGGCAAAAAAGTGATATTCCACATCGTCGCCTATATCTGCCAAATGAACATTGCAAGTTTCAGATTAATTACATTATCATAACCTTTTACACCTATTTAACCATTCTAATCACACAAGAAGGCATAATCAGAAATAGTTTTGTTTGTAGAAGAAATGTGGCATGTGCTGTTTCCTTAAATATTCATTTCACCAAGAAGGTGACAACCCACACGAATCGAGCAAAAACATGAAATGTAAATATTTATTGTACTTACATCATCTTACGTCTTTATTTGACGGTGTGTAAGTAGGATCCTGTGTACTGTCATCAATTTCACTTGAAGAGAAGATTTTCTGTAAAATATCACTTTCCAATATTCGACACGTGGCCATGTTTTTGTGGGTTATCCCCTTTTGCCAAACTCATACTACATGAAAGGGGCTTGTCACAAATGTGGCGATGACGTAATATGTCCGGCGAACAAGATAGGAGGAATAACTCACATTTTTATGAAAGAGTATCAAATTGCAAACCTCTACATATAATTATCTCCAAAAAATGTGTGGGTTACTACCTTTTTACCCCGAGCCATTTAGTTTTAAAGTAGCTTTACTTGCTCTACCATACACAACAGATCCGTAATCCAGTTTAGACCGAACAAATGTTCTGTACAGTTTCAATAAGGTTTTTGAGTCTCCTCCTCATGAGGCACTGGAGACAACTTTTATTACATCTAATGCCTTCAGACATTTAACTTTTAATTGTTTGAAATGTGACTTAAATGAAAGGCGTCTGTCAAAGACTAAACCAAGGAATTTTTCCTCATCCGCTACTTTCATTGGATGATCATTCAGGTTAAGGTTTGGTAGCAATGGACACAGCTGGTTTTTGTCTTGGAGAACTTGAAACCATTTTCTAAAGACCATTTGTGAATCTTGTTCAGGCATAGTTGCAACTGCCTCTCAATGCTGTCCATATGTTTGCCACGACACGAGATGCTAAAATCATCTACAAAAAGTGAACCATCAACTGAGTTATTAAGAACCTTTGACAGACTGTTAATCTTTATTCTAAAAAGTGTTACAGATAAAATACTTCCCTATGGGACCGCTTGCTCCTGACTGTAAAAATCAGACAAGGTCGAGCTCACGCGAACTTGGAATTTCCTATCACTTAAAAACGGAGCTATAAAATGAGGAAGGCGTTCTCTCAGACCAAGAGAGTGAAGGTTGTTCATGATACCATACTTCCATGTGGTGTCGTAAGCTTTTTCAAGGTCAAAGAAGACAGACACAACATGGTTACCAGAAACAAAAGCATTTTTAATGTATGACTCAAGTCGAACGAGATGATCAATGGTGCTATGTTTTTTCCTAAATCCACACTGGATATCAGAAATTAAGTTGTAGTAAACCAAGCGAGCATTGCTCATCCGTTCGAGAGATTTGCAAACACAACTGGTGAGCGCTATGGTCAATAATTTGAAGGGTCACTGGCATCCCGACCTGGTTTTGGGATGGGGACAACAATGACATTTCTCCATGAATTAGGAACATTTCCAGAAACCTAAATTGCATCAAAAATGTCAAGTAAATCATTTAAACAAGCGTCGGGGAGATGTTTCAAAAGTTGATAATGTATCTGATTAGGTCCAGTTGTGGTGTCATGAGATTTATGCAGAGCTTCTTTAAGCTCATAGAGAGAAAACTCCTCATTATATACTTCACTATTATCAGAATTAAAATCAATTTTCTACTTTTCTTGCGATACCTGGTATCGTTGGAACTCTGATGTGTAATTCGAAGATGAGGAATGTTTAGCTAGTGTTTCAGCTAATTTGTTTGAAATCTCAGTTTTATCAGTTAAAATATTATTGTCAACACTAAGATGTTGAACTGTGGACCTGGAATGTTTCCCCTTAATTTTGGCAACCATATTCCAAACCTTGGACATTGAAGTCCTGGAATTCAGTTTTGAAACATAGTTGCACCACGATTCGCGCTTGGCAGACTTAAAGGTCCGCCGAGCCTGAGCATTTGCTTGTTTAAGTTTGTTCAAATTTGTAGATGTTGGATGTTTTCTGAAATAACGTTCGACCTTTTTCCGATCTTTTTTAGCCTGCTTACACTCTTGATTTAAACCAAGGTTTTCTAATGCGTGGAGTTGTAGAGACCTTAGAAATAGTTTTATTAACAATATCTACCAAAATGTCCGAAAAAGCTTTAATTGGATCAGGTGTTTCTCGAAAAGCGTCAGAGTGGAGTTTTTATTTCCATTGTGATTGGAATTCAACCCAATTAGCCTTGTGAAAGTTCCAGCGTGGAGAAAGTGTGCATCAGCCGATTCGACTGCTGTCAACAGAGTTGGAAAATGGTCAGATCCACACACGGTCATCGTGTACCGACCAGGAGAACTCATCAAATAGATTTGATGAGGAAAGGCAGAGATTCAAAGCTGAGTAAGATCCAGTTGCAGGATGTAGGTATGTGTCAGAACCATCATTACAAATTGTGAGGCTGTTGTTGGAAATCAAGTCTTCCAGGATCTTGCCTCGTCCATTTAAGGTTGATGAACCCCATACAAGGTTGTGACCGTTAAGATCACCCATAATGATACATGGTTTAGGCAACTGATCATATACAGTTCCTGGAGATCCGACAATCTAGGAGATGATGAGAGGCACATACAATGAGCACAATGTTAGAGTGATGTGAAGAGTTAAACGAACAGCTACGGCCTGCAACTGAGTCTTTACTGGAACCTGGCTGTGGATAACATTCTGTTTTACAAAGATGGACGCACCACCACAAGCTTTATCATGTGATGGCGAATATGAATGGTAGCCATTGTAAGATCCAACTGACAATGTATCCGACACTTTGAGATGTGTCTCTTGAAGACACATTGCAGAAGGGTTAAAGTCAGCTATTAAAAGCTGAATTTCAGGAAAATTGATCCCAAGACCTCTACAAGTCCACTGCAAAATATTGGAGTAAGAAGCCATTAAGGAACTTTAATAGAAGATCTACCCCGAGGGGGCTTCCGACCTGGCCGAGGAGGTGACTTAGATATTGATATCTCCTCTAAAGGGGTTGGATTCTCATCGTCTGATGAGCATAGGTCCATGTTTTCCAAGACTTTGAAACGGTTTACATTTGGCGAAGACTTTCTGCTTGATTGTGATAATTTCTGTTTTTGTGACTGTGATTTAGAATTTGATCCATTTTGGACTGGTGACTTTGAAGACAATCAGGATTTTATAGATGGTTTTCAAGTTTTGTTATTTGTCGTCGCAGGAAGAAGATGAGCTGCTAAGAACTGGGCCTGGTGTACGTAACCACGTCACATTTGTGTGGCAAGAAACTGAACAAGTTTAAGGTTTTTGTTGTTTGACGACTGCCTTTGCATAACTAACTGCGGTTTCATCAGAATGATTCCACCAGGGAGGAAGTATATTGCTTCCTTGCCTCCGGACATGTGATATGGTTCACATGCTTCAATTTTGTGATTGATGCCTCTGTCTTGTATACAGGACAGTCCTTTGATAATGATAAATGATGCCCCTTACAATTGACACATTTCAGCTTAGACTGGCAATCTTTAAACTTCTGATCTGCTTCTCCACATCTATGACATATAGCAACATGAGGAATTCACGTGTCCATACTTCTGGTACATATTAAAGCACCACAGTGGATTCGGAATGTATACATCCACCGCGATGCTACAATACCCAGCTTTTATTGATTTTGGAAGATCGGGAACGCCAAACGTAAGTAGGTGAGTGTTGGTAGCAATCAGTTGACCATATATTTCGTCATGAAACGTCTAACGGCAAGAACATGTTGTCAAGTCAACTCCTTTTGGAGTTTATCTTCTGGTATTCCTGCCAACACCCGAGAACGATCTCGTACATTCCCTGAACAGAATTCAAAGTACGGTGAACAGACGCACAAACAGGCACGTTAGCAAATCTCTATGTTTTAAGGAGGTTAACGGCCTGCTGTCTCCTCAAACATTCAACAATCAAACTATTGGATCGAAACTGAAACGTGACATTTTTTACATCTCCACGTATACCGTTTATTGCGTTTTAAATGACAATAGGAACCTTAGGAATGGGATTTACTTCATTACCTTGGATTACAATAAACTTCGGCCAGGAATTGTTGGAAAAGAAAGACTCCTCGGATCTGTATGCCTTGTTTGAAGAACTGCCTGTATCAGAATCCGAGTCATCTTCTATCCTTCGTTTTTGAACACTTCGGGAACCGTTTTTGGAAAAGGCCATGGCGATATGATTAAAATTCAGCACCCCTGCTCCCCATCCGCTATCGAGTTCCAACAAGGGAGGTGCGGCACAGCGGATGTCCAGCAAATGCCAACACCAGGGTTACAGTGGTGATATACTCCGTCGGAAACAACGTAGGAAGCTATGCTTGTCAAGCATCAGGACTGTCAGGCCTAGCAGTCAAGTGATGACGTACAGAACCCAGCGGTTGAAACTGCAAGATTGACCCATCAGAACACCGCCTTCTAACACATGGCCAAGGCCAGAAAGGCGAGAAAGGCTCAAAATCTCTAGTGTAGTAGACACATTTTGAAAAAGTATAGCCATGTCTAGGGCACGGCGTGAGCAGCCTTTCTTAACCAAGCGGGGCCCACCTGGCTGCCCATCTAGAGGAAGTTAAGGTCAAAGAAAGTGGTGTGTTAATTCCAAAATAAAATGGAGAGACCAATAGATAAAAATTACTTCTATCTTCAGAAAAGTACATGTATCTTACTCGTATAAATGACAGAAACATTGGCAATGCTGTTGTTCGTCTTCGTCTTGGTTTAAATGATCTCATGTGTAACAAAGGTAGATTTTATTCTGAACCAAACGATCAACGTTTCTGTCCGTTCTGTAAAAACTGTATTGAAAATGAATATCACCTCTTATTTGTATGTCCAATACATAAAGAATTACGTTTAAAGTATTTGAGTGCCATTCACTTTAATATTCAAACCCTGATTCGCATTTTAACATTTGATGATTTTAGCTCGCCGATACAGTTTCAGATTGCCCTGTTTGTTTATCATAGTTTGAAGTTGCGAAAATCGTTAATTCCATAACATGTAAAATCTAATGTTACGAATGCACGTGCATGAATAATCTCTACTTTAAAGTTATACTATTGATAATATCCATGGTCTCCGTTTCAAGAAATGCCATTCTCAATGATAAATACACCTGAAATTATGCATAGTTAGGCTGGTCAGGAAGTAGATTCTTGACGATGAAACTCCTTGTCAAGCTAAGATGAGCTGGAACCTGTGCTACACATCTTGGCATGCTTTGTACGGCATTCCGACCAGGTTGCGTAGAACAAAGGATAAGTCTCAGGTCGGTGATCTGAACATGAACTTCTGATCTTCCAGCTTATATACTCTAAAAAGTAGGAAAACCTGAACTTTTAATTCGGATAGAAAGTATAACCATTAACACACTTTACAACGACAGACATGTTATGAATGCACCATAATTTCTCTTTACCACCACACCCAAACACAACGCATGGGATGCACGTGCACCACGCAGTGGCCCAATGCACGTGTCTGGGGTGTCATTCTGAATTTTGACGCTTTAAATCTCTGTATACGATTATTTTTGACAGTCTTCTTGCATCTATGGATCACACAGTTGTTAGTCCATGATTCTAGTCCTTTTCATTGTTTCATTCATTCATTTGCAATGCGGAGTATTCAACGTGATGAACGTTTACGTGCAGTTGGCATGTTGCAAACTGGCACCGCCCAGCGTGAAATGGCCAACGCCTTCAATGTGTCCAAGTCAGTCATTAGCAGACTTTGGGACAGATACTAGCAAACCCAAAATGATGACGATCGACCCCGTACAGGTCGTCCAAGGTCAACAACAAGAGTGCAGGACCGTTTCATTCGTAACCAGACTTTAAGAAATCGAGCTCAAACGGCCAATCAAATTGAAGCAAATCTGAATCAGGCTACTGGTGTTCGAGTTACGGGTCAGACGAGTAGAAATCGCCTCCATGCAGCTCATGTGCATGCTCGACGGCCCGTGTTGTGCCACGCTTGACTGATCATCACTTGACTCTAAGAAGAGAGTGATGTAGGGCGCGTACACACTGGAGAAATCGTCGTTGGTCACATGTCATGTTTTCCGACAAGTCAAGAATCACCTTGGATGTCCTTGACAAGTGTAGTCGGGTCTGGTGAAGAAGAAATGAGCGCCACGCTAACGTCAACCTGAGACCACACGATCGATTTGGAGGTGAATCTGTAATGGTATGGGGTGGTATCACTATGACTGACCGAACCCCTCTTCATGTTGTGCAAGGAAGAGTCACAGGGCAATACTACCGGGACAACATACTGACACCCTTTGTTGTCCCATTTGCAAGGCATGTCGATCGTCATTTCGTCTTTCAGGATGACAACGCCCGTACTCACCGTGCATGTATCGTCAATAATCACCTCCAGCAACAGAACTATCGTTTGCCATGGCCAGCAATGAGCCCTGATCTTTCCTCCATCGAACACGTATGGGACATGATAGGGAGAAGTGTGCGTCAACGCCAAAGGTCGCCGACTACGCTGGATGAGCTTGGCCGTGCGCTTCAGGAAGAATGGAACAGACTCCCCCAAAGGACCATTGGGAGACTCATACGCAGTATGCCGCGTCGTCTGAATTAATGTCTGACCCTTCGTGGTGGAATCACACACTACTGACAGAACATTGTAAACATGCACATTTCACGTCATACATCAATCACCTTTCAAGAGGGATAACTGTACACACAACTATGGTTCGAAGGAACTCCAAGTGGTGATGCACTCTCAAAACACCCATTATTATGATATCAACATTGATTGACTCCCATATATCTCCCAATTTCTACAAGTGTAAATTAAAAATAAAGTTCCCCTACTTTTTTTAAAACCTCTGACAGTCAAGATCTCTGAAGTGGTTGACACCTTCTTGATCTTGTGCTGGATAACACTGAGTTAATCGCTGCTAGATGCATGTAGGCACCGAAGATAGTCTGCCAGTTGTTGGTTGGTGATCTCCAGGTGAGTCATGTCCCTGGAGACGCAGCTCTTGTGCGTCGCCGTGATAGCCTGTGCAGCTCTCCTGGAGAAAACCTCCGGTAATTAGTGATCCTTGTCTGCAGTCCAGACATGCCGATCATAGAGACGTGGATTGAAGTGGAACTGTCCTGTAACCGAGTACCTCAGAAGTCTTGGCCAGTCGGGAAGCCCAAGCACTGGTCGAACTGCGATGTCTATGAGCTCTGGAGTCCAGGTTCTGGCTGGCCAATCGGGCATGATGACGTCTGTCGTAGCTTCTCGGTGACCCTGATCTTCTGTATTATCCTTAGAAGAAGAATCAGTGAAGGGAAGGCATAGGCGTTCATCTTCTCCCATTAGATCACTAGGGGGTCGTACATCATTGCTAGAGGATCTGTACTGGCGACACGAAGACAGGAAACTAGCTGCTGTAGCCCGTGACGAAGAAGTCTAACGACGGCTGGTTGCTGACACTTGAAGTGATGAAGTCCAATGACTGCTGGTTGTTGAACCTCGTTGTGGAGGATATAAAATGCATGCGCAATCACAACACAATAAGACATCGGCGGAGCTACAAAATCACTCATCAATATTCAAATACCACATAAGTATGCAGACAACACATTTGTTTCAGTAAATGAACCTTTCTGGCAAGTACCTCATTGCGACACCAGTCAGGGGTCGGCAAATGATAGTTTTCGTATGCCAATTGACTCTGGCCCTAGATTGACTATAACGGTACCCTATCACGAAACTATATTATAATCACGATCTAGGGTCAGAAACTCAGGCTATGCCGGCATGTGCTTCGCTACACATGTTACTATAACCACTTCGAGTAACAGTGGGGAGATAACTCTTAACCAGATTACTATATATCACTGGCAAACAGTGGTTCGAACCTAATGAAATATTTTTGGGGTTGATTTGGTTCCAACATAGCAAACAAATTTAAAAGGGCAAGCTGGGTGGGGGGGGGGGCTGTGTCCCCCATTCATGGATCCGGGACTGCATGCCTATATATACAATGCTGTTTCCTTACTTACACTTGATATGTAAATATGACATTGTAAATTGGTAATTACAATGTACCACATGCTATTTGTTATTGGGTGAATTAAGATAACACTTCAAATACTTTTACTGAAGATATCGTCATGTTTAGTATACCTTTATGTAAAAAAAAGAATGCGTAGACGTATTTTTAAGTGAAAATGCAGTAACTTCCAACCTCACATTTTCGTCAAGTTTCTAAGTGCCATAGGTGGTTATTGGTGGTATTATGGTATTTGTAAAATGTTGGCAGTGTTTGGAGTTTCGTTTTTGCTAGTTTAGAAATATTGCATGATTTCCACACTGTTTTCATTAAAATGCTATTTTGGTTTTATCTGATTCATAATCAAGGAAACAAAAATTAAAGTGGCCTTATGATATGTTTTCAACACTTACAAAATATTTTTCAAATGATTTTAGTTATTATTAAAAATGATTTAAAAGCTTTTCCTTTCCAACCATTCTGTAAGATAAGACATTCCTCTCTCCCAGGCAAACACTGGTCTTATACTGACCTGGTTTTCCCACTGTCCAACTTTTACTTTCATGCTCTTTCTCTTTCTGAAAATAAAAAAGTACTGCTAACAATACAAAAATAGTCTTTTCCAAAAGCTGAATGACGTAATTGCACCATCTGTAGATCCATGAATTTCTGGTTTTTCAGGAAAATATGCTCACATTCAAATTAATTCTGGATGGAAAATTAATGTCTAAAAAAGCAAGATGGTTCCAAACCAAACGAAGGATCACCTCTCAAAGAAATAAAATCGAAATCTGCTGTCTAAGCTTTACATAGTCATTATAATCCCATGTACAAGAGGCAACTTTATAAAATATGAAATGTTGTCTTCTCTTTGTGCTGATACTCCTTGGAGGTTTGAGCCGTTGCCTCATTCATTGTGACGCTTGCACGGCATTTAACATCATTACTGCTGCCGAGTTTAAGCATAAAGCTCATTTTATGAACTTCCAATAAACACACAATGTAAGACGGTAACTCTCTTAAAAATAGAAACACTCGTTGTGAAGCTTGGATGGCATATCACATCATAACTGCTGCTGAGTTTAAGTACAAAGCTCATTGTATGAACTTCAAACACTCAGAGTAAAACAGTAACCCCCTTAAAAACTGAAACATTCATTGTGACACTTGCACGGCATATCAAATCATTACAGCTGTTGGGTTTAAGTATAAAGCTCACTGTATGAACTTCAAACACACAGGGTAAAACAGGAACCCTCTTCAAAACTGAAACATTCATTGGAACGCTTGCACGTCACATCACTACAGCTGCTGACTTGAAGTGTAAAGGTCATTGTATGAACTTCAAATACACGGTAAAACAGTAACCCTCTTCAAAAGTGAAACATTCATTGTGATGCTTGCACGGAATATCACACCATTACTACTGCAGAGTTTAAATAAACTACTCAACATTTTTTAGGGATATTGGATCTTTGTTTTCATATATACTAGCGGACAAAAGTTTCTCATTCACACTCTTACACACTCACATCGGTATAGACGATGACTATGAGCTAACACCTAGCAATAAGAGTAATAGTAAGATGCTTTCTAATATAATTCATGCTATGTGGATGAACAAATGGCATTTCTAAGATGTTCTTGGCTTTCGAATAATGGGTGGTACATTGTCCATTTAGTGTAAAACTTATGCTGCTCGCATTTTTTATAGTATAGTTGTTTTTTCTGTTAAGAATCTTAATGACATTTCTCGCTGAAAATACTTAAGGGTTGGGATTTTGTGGTTCAGCTTATTTTTGTATACAAAAAACTTTACTAACAAAAGGATTATATCAAATACATCATCAGTAAAAACATTCTGCTTTGTACCAAAAATAACTAACTCAGCACTTAGAGACAAGTTATGCATGTGGGAACATTTATCATTTAACTAAAACATTAAATTATGATAAAGACTTTGAACAATATGACACTCCCCAAAAAGGTGAAGTAAAGTATCTTCTTCTTCATTACAGAATGTACACATGTCATTCTGAGAGAGTTTTATCTTACATAAGT
>JAUELE010190719.1:0-22615 GCA_031471655.1 Diodora aspera
AGCCTCGGATTTTTAATTCTTTATCGACTCGTGTGGATATATTTGATATCCAAAGACACTCGGAGGAGATTCTCTATTAATCAATATTGCCCCATACAACATCTAAGAATATTGGTCACAGATCATGCAGGCAAACCTGACGGCTTTGTCGTCGACATGGCTTTATCAAGAAAGACACTAACATAGTAACTATATAATATATATACTTTATTTTGTAAAATATACATCATAAATAGTTTAGGAGCGCGTGGATTGAAATCGGGAACGATCTGCTTAACAACTGTTGAACCCTCATCTCCTTGGAGTGTGACCACATGCCGGAATATCAGCGTGAGTTTTTCTTGAAGAATCCGTCTGGTTGGACAGACGGAGTGTAGAACAGCCAAGATTCTTGTGCAACCAGTATAATATCCACAACCAAATGTTCTCTTGGAAATGTCGAAATTCGACCACTTTAGAATAACCTGAAAGAAGAAAATGTACTTGTGAATACATAGACGCATCATATGCTAAAACATGTGACATAAATCCAGTGTCCAGAAGAATTGAACTGATAGTACTACAACAAAATAATCAATGAGACTTTCGTGACAACAACATAAACATTATTTTTTAATATGATTTGGAAAAAAAGATCAATTGAGTTCCTATACACTTTGTAAAAAATGACCTTGCAAACCTACACCCATGTAAAACAGACATGAATCCATGTTTACTTACAGAGGATGGATTGGCATCATTACTGGAATGATAGGCATGGGTCCAAAGGGGAAAGGGCATATAGGGAATGTTAATGAATTATTAACATAGAGGCTGCCCAATTTTGTATGGTTTCCTTATCGGCTTCCCTATACGTCTCCCAGTTATGTTTGTTTAATAATTATGTTTGTATAACGCTTGGATATCGTCTCCTGTCAAGCTGTTGTACATCACTTGCCTCAAGACGATGTACGAATCTGCATCGAAACGCAGCATCCCTTATAATACAAAAGTAGTTGAATCCATAAAACTCTTCATCTTATTTATATGACAACAGCATAAGGATTAGAAGTATAACTAAAATATGTTATCCATGTTCACTTACAATGGCATCATTGGTGGAATCATAGGCATGGGTCCAAATGGCATGGGTCCAAAGGGGAAGGGGCCCATGCCGAATGGACCCATTGGCATGAATGGGAACGGTCCCATCGACATCGGACCAAATGGGAAGATAGGATGAGCTGCGGCCATGGCGACGAAACAAAGCAACAGTCCGAAGATTTTGGCATTCATGATGAGCGATTCTGGAATCAGATGACAAAATGCTAAAATGGCACACCAGATGATACAAGTCCGACAATAGTCGAATAAAGCGAACACTAGAAAGCATACATGAAGTTTTATACAACATCAACAGTATTGATAAAAATGTTAACTTAATACATGTAGTTACAAATACAATATGACCAACAGCAAATTGTCACGGTTGTTAAGAACAACAGAATAAAGTTTTAAGACATAGTAGAATAACTAGAAATCTTTAGAAACGAAAAACGCATTGCGAGGCGTAATGGAAGAACATATCAACAGCTTACACAGCACATAGGGTAATATCACTTATTAAAATCTCCAGATCAATATGATAGATGAAGTGATGACCAATCTTAAAGAGTATTTGAATATAAGCAACACTGACCTTTCAGAGTAGAAGGCTGATGAGGTGTTCCGAGGATGACTGCAATGCTATGGCTAGTTCTTGGGGTCTTTTATATTCATGGTTTGTACTGGCACATTTATCTACGTCAGACATTGACAGACAGTTTGTAATGGGCGGTCTGTGGCAGTCAGATATAGATGAATTGCATTAAGACATCTTGATTATGTCGATTTCAGTGAATGAGATGAAATGTACAGTTGATCGCCTGTCGTTACGTTGGAAACGCCTCTGGTTATACATGTTCTTGCCTTAGGCAGTTGTGTAAAACCTGCGTCTCTTGTGAATCTTTTGTGAGCCTTAGCTCATTGTTCATTTACTAAACGCTTTGATGATATATATTTACAACATAGCCACGAAAGGTCAAGTTTGACAAGGACAAACTCCTTTAAAAATGATAACCTAGTGTATCTCTCTTGACTGAAAATATATAAAGTTTATTTATATTTACATTATGAGGAACCATGAACTGTGAGTTGGTTGCTAAGCCAATATGTGTTGTGAAATCTGACTTGATCCGTGTTACAAGAGATATTAACCGGATCAATACAATGAAAACGACAGTTTTCGCAGCAAGTGGCACGTATTTATGTTATGGCTACCTGGAAGAACAATTACGTATAATACCAGTGAAATATCAACTGACAGTTCAGGGAATGGTCAAATACTTGTACAACATAGTGTGTTCCATTGGGATTACACGTCCTTGAAAGATAGCTATTCTGCTACTGGTTTCGATTGAGCCCCGTTTCGGATTCGAACCAGCACCCTCAGGGTCAGGCACCAATCGCTCAACCCAAAACAGAAGCAGAATATTAGTTTGCAAGGAAGTTTAATTCCAAATAAAATAGTAATGCTGTAGAAGGGAGCGACCATTTGATTATTGTGCGGGGGAGTTTTACAGATAATCTTGAAAAACAGATTGCAGAGATATACACAGTATATTTACAGTATTTACATCTACAATTATGAAATGTGCCCTTCTGGCGCAAACATTGACCTTAATCCATCGCCATCTTTTTTTCCATTTCTATAATTATATAAACAAATCAAACGTACCCTGAAAGAACTAACAGCAGGGACATTGCACTTAATGTGACGTTTTTTATTGTCAGAATTAACAACGTTTTTTTACAAATAGTGTATTGTACTATTATATGTAAGTATGCTGTATAATTCTGAAATGAATATGTACTGCATTCTTTGCTTGCGGCTTTCACTGAAAACAAGTTTATGCCTATCTGTGATAAAATTAAAAGTTTGTCCACAATTAGCTACGAAATGATTAGTTTGTGTCATGCCATGAGATTAATGACACTAGTTTGAAAGAAAAACATTTTCCACTCCTCCAAACAAACACAAATCAAATGGTTGTTCTCTAATAACATGTGTGCATGTTTCATATCGACGCACTATGCATATAAATATGTTGTTGGTTGAAATACAAAACAGTTTGAGCAAGATTTCGAATGTTCCGAAGCACTTTACATGAATACTTAAGTGATCTTTGAAACTATTCAAAGAATCAAACGATAAATCAGCAGTCTTTCATTTGTGTCCCAAATAGTTCAGTGTTTTTATAGTCGGCTTATCTACAAATCTAACATAATGCATGTAGTTTTAATATGAAGACATGCCATACACTTTATGTATACACATTATGCAAAAACGCCTCACCATAATTAACATTAATCGGCATTGTGTTACAAACATATTGATGAAATATACGTTGGTGTCATTTCTTTGGCATCTGTGTTCAGAGCTGGGTGGGGTTGTAACTTAGCTGGTGAAATATCAATAACACTGCGAAATTTTGCACAAACAAAAATAAAATTTAACTATAT
This sequence comes from Diodora aspera, assembly GCA_031471655.1. NCBI lineage: Eukaryota > Metazoa > Mollusca > Gastropoda > Lepetellida > Fissurellidae > Diodora > Diodora aspera. The sequence continues at coordinate 3,541 of JAUELE010190719.1, forward strand.
TAATTATGTCAATGTTTTGACTGAAATTTCATTGTTACGGCAATATGTTTCAGGTACGTACAGATATGTGTTTGAAACACTTTACAGCTCAGATTTTTACAACTTGATTATTGTAAAAGGGTTGTGTGACAAGCAGAACACTCGTAGGATTTCGTAATGATGAATCGTACATCAACACGAACAGATAAGTTACGTCAGTTATACAATAATTGTGTAACTGAGCGCTCTTGTATCCCTGACGATTTATATATATATTACTGATCTCTTTGTGCAACCATAAACATGTACTACATTGCCAACATACGACTTGAGTACTATAGTACCTAATCGTTGGATCAAGAGGCACATGTTTCTAATAAATTCCTTATTTTGTTATTGAGGCGTGTGAGTATATATTGCAATACTGAGAAGGTTTTATCCCCTTGAAAATGGATGTTTCACTGACTTGAATCACTACGCTACTCTCGAATTTTGTTTCCCCCTACATGTAATTGCAGTCAGTCCACCATTAAATTCACCCATGATATATTGGGTTGAGCGTAGTGGTCCAGTGGTAGAGCGTCCGCCAACCAATCACAAGGTCCGGAGTTCGCTTCCCGGTTACGACACTGCGTTGTTTCCACATTGTCTCAGTCCACCCAGCTGTAAAATTGGGTACCTGGTCGGAAAACGATGGCTATGTGAAAGTTAACCTTGTAGCACCTAACTGGCAGCTCGGGTTGTATACTCCCCTGGGAGTTGACGAATGTGTGTGGATAGTACATTGTTCCAATGACTTGGGCAACAATTTGTTACGCTCCTTGAGCATGTACAAGTACATGGATATGTGCGCATGATAAGTACTCATTATTATTATTATACATTCACCACGATGTTTTGAAGATATTTCAGTTAATATGCTCTCAGTCAAGTGCACTATCATGTATAGACAGAGTATGAGCGTGTTTGTGTGTGTGTGAAACTGACTTACTTGAGAAACTGTTGTGTTTGTGAAAAGACGTGCATGACTATGATCTGATGATATTGCAATACTGAGGACGATGTTCTTCACTGGATTCTATTATTGGGTACATAAAGAGTATGTGTGCGCGCGTGTGTAGAGTTCACACGAGTTCAAGTCAGGGGTGGCTCCCCCCGTTTAATATAGCATTTCGCCTGAGAAAATGTATGCATTTTATTGTGTTATTTGAAAAGTTTTGTATTTGTCGGGGATTAAAGACCCCTTGTTGGGGAGCTCAGCTGCCCCCCCCCCCCCGGCTCGGGGAATTCCTGGCGCCACCCCTAGTTCAAGTATGTTCACATTGATGCGGGTGAAGTTTCTACTTTCAAATAGCCAGCCTAACTCCGAACCTGTCACTGAGGGTCTATCGAACACAGTTCCTTCGATTTCCGAATATGAGCCGAACGCATTTATTTGCAAGTGTAAAGTTTACGAAGGTTTACAAATACATGTATTTTCAAGATTCTGTCGGAAAGTTCGGAATGCATTTATTTATTTTACGGCCCGTGAGTCCCAAACTAAATGAGGCTAGTCAAGAGGCTGTAAAACCCACAAACATTCTATATTTTTGTGTATCATTCATGGTATGTACATAATCTTTATCGTTCCATAAGTTGTCCTTTTTTCAAAAGAAAACACTGAGTTTGACCACGTATCCAACTTGATAGGTCTGACAGGGTTCGAAATTAACATCGCCTATTAGCTCGTGGCAGTAAAATTTCTCATTGGACTTAAAACGCATTAAAACAGCTAGCCCGAGTGGCTAGCCTTGCACTACTGTCGCATAGTTCCACATGTGACTCTCTACACACACAGTACTGTAACAAGCCAGGACACATTGAAGGGCACAGACTCACGTAGCAGCACGTGGTCACAAACTAACGATATATAACCAATTGCAATTACACACACCATTTCGCTTTACTGGTACTAATAAAAATTATAAATTTCGCTTTCCCCGGCCATCACCATCCTATTAAACACGTATACTGAAACAAATATCAAAATATCTAACTATTGATAATGTTTTTTAAATTTTCTTTTGAAGACTGTAGACGTTACCGCCCTGCCACAATACTTCATTTCAACTTATTGCAGAAATTGTTGGTTCCAATCGTTGATGGCGAAGGTATACGTACCGAAAATTGCAGAAATTGTTGGTTCCAATCGTTGATGACGAAAGGTGTACGTACCGCAAATGGCAGAAATTGTTGGTATTATATGGGCCACCTGATTGTTTTTCAGGTCAAGTAAACTTTAACTGTGGCTCGCCCTGTGTTGCCTTGATGCTCTTTGAGTTATAGTGTCTATCAGAGTACTCATGCCGGATGAGTTAATTGAAGCGCTCGTAAAATACCGAACAGTGTTTCTATGTTGAAACATAGTATGAGAGAGTGAGAGTGAGAGAGAGTATGAGAATGTGAGAGAGAGAGAGGGAGTATGTGTGTGAGAGAGAGAGAGAGAGAGAGAGTGGGAGAGAGCGAATGAAAGGAAGGAAAACCTTTTTCATGATACATTTCATAATTACAACTTGGATAGTTTATGTGTCTTCTGCAATCTATTTATTTTTTTACTCCTGAATCATGCAATCTATACTGATTTCGGTGAGTGTAATTTGACTGACATCATCTCATTGATAAACCTTTCAAGTCTTGAAGAGATATCTCTTGTATATCCAACGCATTTGTGAATTTATTCAGTAGTCTCTCAAAATCTTGGTATGCTTTCTTTCGGAAGTCAGTATATTTATTTTCTCCAAAATGGTCTGCAAAATATTTATTTTCCAAATCTTCCATCCCCACCCCCCCCTTACAAATAATCGATCCCTTATTTCATTTCGATGAGTCTTAATTTAAATTAAAACCTAAACCGCTAATACACAAAACACAAGAGTAGAATTGCATAACAAATCGTGAACGATATTCGTTCATCAACACTTTCATTTATAATTCCTTATTCAGATCTAAACCAATGGGGAATCACACAATGCAAAATGCATAAACTTCATGTTCTCACCAACCATTCCTTACCCTTACCTTACATGACCTTCATAAAGATTGAGATATGCGATACATGCAACATAACATTTTACAGGCTCAGGAACTCAGTCAGTGCATAATATTTCCAGCTGTCTGATTTTAGTGAAGTATACAAGAGTTGCTCATTTAAGCATGATGCTGTCAAAAATAGATGGGTCTGTTACGATTTACATGTAAAGAGCAGCGTAGAAGGACCTTGCAAATAGATCGTGACCTTCCAAATTGTACAAATGAACTGACATCCATCAGATCAATGTAAGTACGAAAACACATTATTACGCTCTTTAATAGAAGAGACCGCAATGCATAAAAAGCTCAGGAGCAAATCTATGATGTGTATTGCATCATTTTGATGTCATATCTTCATCAGATGTCTGCACGGATGATTATCGGGCTTGTGGCGAACCGATCTGAGCGCAGAGAGTTATTCGACCTCCCCTCATAAACATCTCTGACATGAATGGATGGCCGTCATTCTGGACTACTTTCAACACGTGGAATGTCCTTGTCCATGACAACGATACGAATATAATGTTGGAAGAAATATTGTTCCTAAATATGTGCAAATAGTTGCGAATGACCTTTAATTGTATTAATCTTCAACCGTTTGTGATAAATGATCAGTTTTAAAGCTGGATACATGGTCAAATTCAATGCTGCCTTTTCGCCCAAAAAATTTGGGAAATATACATAAAATATGTACATACCACGAGTACTGCATAAAAAAATATGGCATTTTTAATGCCTTTGTCTACTCTCAAATGCAAATAAAATAGTAAAAGACAGGGGAGTCATTTAATAAGAAAACCATTCGTAAACTGTCTGAGCAATTTTGTTGTGTACATTGTTACGTCCTTGTTTATATCGCTTATTGTGAATACTGTACATGTATATATCTTGAACAGCCTGCTATGTACGCAACAAGTGATCGTGGATAATCTGCAACAACGTCAACAATATCGACGCTCTTAACAATTTTCTCGATCGCTTGCAAGAATGTCAAACCATCGGGTCTGCATTCGGAGCAAATCTATTTGGTAATCTCTAAGCCGCGACGGTTAATGCTTCACGCAAGCACAATATGACTCATTTGCTCCTAGAACTGTAAGAAGTCTGTTTAAAATACAAAATGAATTTGTCTCAATCTACCGGATAAAGGGAATACAGGAGCGTACTTTAACGTAGGGGAGGTAATTCTTTAAGTTCCGGTTGATTGCAACCACGGGGATTTACCTCCCTTACACTGTTTATCGACGCAAGGCCAGAAAGGGTCAGGGACAATTCGGCCTCGAGACCATTCGGCCCACTTTTATGATAGAAGAGACGACAAGAGAAGATTGATGATTGTCAAAATTTGTTGATGAATTTTCACTTTTATTACCCAATTTACGTTTATTGGAATTATATTTCCCCAAATGGTAAGTCTGTTTTTAACCCATGATATTTGATTGAGGTGGGACCATTCAGCCCAATATGTGGGACGCAGGCCGAATGGGGCCGGATAATTGGCGGAAGCCGAATGGACCCGTTCCCGACCAGAAAGAGTCAAATCTCAAAACCTGTGCAGGCTAATACAAGAAACTTATAATGGCAAAAGTGTGTGGACGGGACATTAAATCGTTGAATTTAACATGAATAAAGGGTTAGAGCGAGTGCAATACTTTAACCAACGAGTGTCAGACCAGTCCTGCACATGCACGATGGATTATATTCCACTAGCATGATACAATCTGTTGTTAGCAAAATATACGCAAAACTCCGTTGCTTGCATTAATATGTATATGATTAAAATAAGTTTATGACGATCGGTATCGTCAATGTAAATGCCGCTGGCCATAAGTCGGTAAATGCAAAACGCTTGTTCAGTATGATTCCTTATTGTTACATGATCTAGAAGAGAGCTAATTCAACTATCCTCGAAATCCAGGGCACATATGACTCTGCCAACAGTCCATGATATTCACCACTAACAATCCACATCTCCTAAATATAGACAACCAGTGAAATATCGCATCCACTGCACGAGAAATAACTCTTGCTAAATTCAAACACATAACTTGTTTGCTTTGCCGAGTGTTAGAAGAGACATGATTGGATTTGGTCTTTCGTTGAAGACGCTTCACCGATTGGTCAAAACGCTCGTCGCGAAACTATTGTCTTGCATATAACGGACCGTTGGCGGAGTCATATATGCAATTGATTTCGAGGAAGCTATTCAGCAGGTCATCATTTTGTTAATGCGCTTATTGTGTCGTCCTTACAGTTGTATGTTATTCTTACATCCTTGTAAAAATCAAATTTGAGCTATTGGGGACAATACTATGCAAAGGGTCTTTTGCCGCTCAGTATACACGTTGCTGATGTTGGATGAAGTGTGCAAAACACAATTCGTTTCATAGTATAACTTAAATGTTGTTTCTCTGCAGTGTTCAAAAGACACTGAGCCAGTCGGTGCATACATAAACCAGTGACGGACATTACGGGAGCGACTACATTGTATTTGATTTTAACGGGGGGAAATACACAGATTGCATGAAGCAAGAGACGAAACGAACATTTTTATTTATGATTCAGTTTATAATAATTATGACGTGTATTACGAACTGTTTTGCGCAAACATTCCCATCATCGTTAAAACCCAGTGACGGATTCAGGGGCATCCCGACTTTGCTCCGACCCCATTTTTTTTTTAACATTCCGTGAGTCCCTCACTTTGTACGGGGGCTAATAGCCGCCCCCTCCAGTGTCTTCACTAGAAATCCCTCAGAACGCGTCTTCGACAATCTAGGACCACCAAAGCTTTCTGGGCCTAGGCGACCCCTGGACCCTCGCCTGATGTCCTTGGATTGTTTCCCCTGTACAATTGCTTCCGCCGTCCTTGCCTTTTTTGGACTAGTGACAAGGCTCATTTTGACCAAAATAAAGGTGGGAAAATGCGTCTTAGAGCTGCTATATATAAAACATTTCCTGGACAACACTCCTCGATTTGCTCGTCGAGATTAAGGTTCCGGCACCCCCTTTCACTACATCCTGGATCAGCCCATGACACCTCCTCCCAACTGTTTAATACATTAATATATTTATGTAATTACATTAAATATCACAGATACAAGATAAATAGGTGGTCGACAATGGGCAATTATCTAAGAAAAAAAATGTAGATAACACCATGACATAAAAAATAGTTTGCAAGAGAAGCATCTTCCAGCCCCTCCCCTCCCCCTAAAATCTAATGGTCGCTCTCTAAACACGATTTTATTTTCTTGAAAACGTCGTTTCATTGTTCTGACACGTAGGGAGATACTCATACTATTTCAACGCTTCAGCTGATCTAGATAATTGTTTCCACGGCATTAACTCTCACAGTGACAATTCCTTCAGACTTTATTCAATAACTTGAACATTTATCAACGTTTACGATGTTGATGAATTATTAATGTAAATTCACACAAAGCCGACCTGAAATTTTTTCACGTTCCGTGGTTTTGTGATTAATAACATGTTCGCTGCTTTGAAACAGTCCATACATCAGAAGCCAAGCGGAAATGCATTGATCAGAATCTTCACAAAAACACGTATTTTCAAACTGCATCTGTTGAGACCCGTGTAACGTTTTATAATGACTCCCAATAATTTGCACTCCCCCACTCATTATAATACGTATAATTTGCACTCCCCAGTCATTATTATACGTTTAATTTCCACTCCCTCCGTATTATTTCCACTCCCCCAGTCGTTGTTAACCATCATTGATCTTATATCGAAATAAAAGAAATAGACAGAGATTCGAAACCGCTCATCCCAGTCATCAATCCATGACATGTCTCAACTCCCCATGGTGTACATGTATACTTTACCATTCAGACTGCCGTTCCAGATGCTAGGAAGTTATCTGTCACAATATCATTACTTTCCGAGCATGTATCCAATTTCAGCAGGGCGGATTGGGGCAATGTACAAGAGAAGTGACTTGCCAAAGGTGACACCGCTGGCATTTGCAGTGACTCGGTAGTTGTCCGCCATTGAGGTCGCTGAGGTTTATCTTGTAGTTTTGCAAACTAAGTTGAGAATCCATGGATTCCCGCAGCCACTGGGAACCTAAGACCTAAGTGATACATCAGACTGAGGGGTAGGTGGTGTATGCCAAGTATAGTTAAAATTGGTGTAAGGCTTCTCAATATATCCTGCAAAAAGGAAGCGACCTATATTGCACACAAACACACCACCCCTCCCACAGACCAAAATGTGCCAACAACTAAACAAGTCTGCAGTTGTGACACTTTGACCATTTTGGCATTTTGGTACATTAGTTAGCGTACTAAAATCTTGCAAAATGGGACCTTTTGGACTGGTCATCGAAATAAAAATGTGGCAGCTGTGACATTTTCGAATATGCCCAGAATGTTTCAATAATACACACTGCATCCGTAAATGTGTTCAAATCAGGACTGGTTTCTAACGGGTGCTTTCTTAATTGATTTCAGGATCCTCCTTAAACAGTAATACGCTTTACACAAGTGCATGATTGATCTGTTCGTGCTTGTGCGCACAAGTATGCACAAGTATGCACACAGCGACACTTTCTCCAGGCAATTTCTTTTTGACTAAGAAAGCACAGGCCACGCACACACACACACACACACACACACGTATGCACACATATGCATCCACCCACATGCGCATCGCGTACACGAAATTCCCATGTTCATACATTCGCTGACACACACCACGCATCGATATACAAACAAGTAAGCACACGCACACACACATGCGCAACCATGCACACCCCAGACAACACAACCACGCGCGCTCACAATGTTAACGCACGCACAAACACGCGTATACCACAGCCCGGCCTCAAGAATACGCATACACAATCATGAGCCCTCACCTGCACGTGCATCCTCATACTGCACATTCATCCAAACACGAGTGATTTCTTCCACGTTTGCATTACGTATACAGACAATGCATCAAGATTTCATAACAAGTACACACATACGTACCATACGCATAACTGATGAAAGAGGTGGGGGTGGGGGTGGGAGGTGTCATGAAATGATCTATATTTAAACCCACCCCCTCTGCAGCTGGCCACGCCAATTGGACCACCTCTCAGCCAAACCTAATCAATTCATCAAACCGAGGAGTAGGTGGTATGTGCCAACTATAATTGAAATGGTCAAAGGGTTGTCAACATATCCCCCAGCCCCAGCATAAGTATTTTTATTGGCATAATCCCTCCGTCGGCAGTAACAGGATAGTAAAGTGGGCGTGTATGACTTTCGTCAGCAGATGCATGCACGACTATATGCATACGTCTATGTATAGGTTTATGTCTTTCAAGTCTGCTGTTCTCGTGTTTTTGTATGAGTGTACATCCATATCATCGTTACCAGCTGAATGGTGTCTGTGCGCATTCGTGTGTGTGATTACTACCTCCCCGGGCTTAGCGTGGATCAGAATTTGAAGGAATACACAGTTATATGCATAGACACATTGGTTACCTCTTTATGGGGAGTGCATATTATACGTATTATAATAACCGAGGGAGTGAATATAATATAACGGGAGTGCAAATTATACGTATAATAATTACGGGGGGTGCAAATTAAACGTATTATGATGACTGTGAAGTGCACATTCCACGTATTACCGTATAATGACTGGGGAGTGCAAATGCCACGTATTATAATGACTGGGGAGTGCAAATTCCATGCATTATAATGACTGGGGAGTGCAAATTGCACGCATTATAATGAATGGGGAGTGCAAATCCAGGGGAATGGAAATAATACGCGACACCGGTTTGATCACGGATGTGAGTAGATTTTAGAGCATTAAATTGTCCACCAACTCTGTCCTTATGATCAGAAAGGAAATTAGATGCAGGAGAAAATGCTTGACTCACGAAGATACGTATCTGTATTTAAATATAGTGACAGTTTAGGAAATGATCAAATAAATGCGAATATTATTTGTGTTAGTTGGGATTACCCTTTCTTTAAAAAGTAGCTATTCTGCTATTCGAACACGCGCCCTCAAAATCAGACACCCATCCCCAGCACTAAAGATCAGTCCTTATTTTCTGATATATTTATTCAATAAAGCGTTGTTTCAGCACGAGGAGTAAGAACATTGTTGATGAGCGGTGACGCCAGAACACCCCACAGAACTTTTATTGTTAAATTTAGGCTGTGTTTAAATGATTTTATGTGTAACAATGGAAGGTTTTCATCAGTTCAAGAGTTTGTTCATTATGTACTAACTGTGTGGAAGATGATGATCACTTGTTATTTGTCTGTAATATTTCTCCTAATGTTTGGAGGTTGATTTTGTGCTAACACAGTCACACACTTAAATGGTAGTCCTCAGGAGGTTGGGGTTGGGGAGGGGGGAGGGGGGAGCACAACATATCTTAAACAGTAATACTATCAATGCTGATAATTTGGTGTTCACTCATGTCCTTTATCCTACGTCAGTACAAGCAATAACTTGCAGGTTTCACCGCATGCAGTCGCCAGTTCTCTTTATGTGATGTAGGATTTCTCCTGCAACTAAACTGTCATGCCAACTGCAACAGTAACAGCCACACAGTAATATGCAAACCACCTTTTACTTAGCGTAGTGTATTATATTTACAAATACATGTACTGTACAAAGAGAAGAATACAGTATACTTTTATATTGCTGTTCCATTTTGTCCTGTCATGTTATTTAACGGGATCATGAGCGTTTTCATAGTTCGTCTAGTGGAAACTCCTGACTCTTTCACTAACATCACTTCCGAGCAATGGGGAACAGAACGCCGAAACGCAACTCGAAATTTAGACGACAACATTCCGTAGATAATTGGGTTTCCAGCGCTGTTCACATACATCATAATCCTCACGAAGGAAAGGAGATTAAGGTAAGCTTCAAATCCCATATTTTCCAAAGCGTCTTGTGAAGCAAACACCAAGAGCAAGATTATAACTCTTAAGGGCAATAAACATAAAAAGAACAACAACATTATGGCGACCATCATGTTGATGACCTGTTTTCTGGATTTGAGAGTCTTGACGTTTGTGTAATCTCCAGGTTGGTTTTCCGAGGTTATACGCACCAGTTTACCGATGATTCGGCCATAGATGAAGATGAGAAGAGCCAGTGGGAGGGCGAAGAGAACAACGAACACAAACATGATATATGTCTTCTGCCAGACCGATTCTGTCTTGGTCCGGCAAACTTGCACTGTTGACCCGTCTATGTGATTTGCGTCTTCATAGAAAGTGATGAAGATGAAGGGAAGAGACACCACGTAGGAAACCACCCAGATAACGCTAATCACCGCACAGGTGTTGGCCAGTCGGCAAGTTCTTTGATCTTTAAGAGGCTGACAAATCGCCAGGTAACGCTCACATCCAATCACAAGCAACGTAAGTCCCGAAGAGTGCAGAGATGCATGTTCAAGAAAGGGAACGATTTTACCTGAAACACATAAAATACTATGATGATATTTTTCCATTTTGATTGCATGAACGGCGGAAGCATGTGTGTGGAAGTGGGGCTGGTGCTCGACCCTCAACGTTTACATGATGGGGGGTGGGGGGGGGGCTCGAAAACGTTGTTTGTGTTACCCCGACCATTTCAGCTCTGTAACACCTCCTGACACATCTAGATCCCCCCTCTCTGAAATTGTTTTCTCTGACCCTGGGGTTAGGAAAACGATTTGAACCTCACTAGAAACCGTCTGATTCCCTTGTTCTCATGAATCAAGAACGACGTAAAAGCCTTAAAGAGAGTGTGACAGGTGAAGAGTGTCAACGTTGAAGGAAACGTGGGCGAACGTAGGTGTATTCAGCTTCCAAATTCTTCCTAAATTCTTGCTGTTGGTGTGAGCTGATTTCAGGAGCTCTAATGCAACACTGTGTCCCGCCCCAATAGTTACGATCGATCTACTCCACCAATTACAAAGCTCAGCGTAGCAACACGTTATTTCTGTTTCTCACAATAATAATATATCAAGGCAGTTTAAAGACTTGTAAGTAGCTTGGAGTAGCTTTGTTGAACAGGATTACAGAACAAGACCAAATTGAAAAGTTAATCGTAGGAGTTTTGTTGAACGGACTCCTGGTGATACAAACCAGCTATGCATATATGTCTGCAGTAACCTTGCTGAGATGTATAATTGTGCCCTGCTTTACGTCTAATAACATATACTGAAGGAAAAAACTAAGGGATCATTGAAAAGCGTACCAAGTAACCTTTATCACCAGAATTATGATTGTACAATAACCTTTATCACCAGAATCATGATTGTACAATAACCTTTAGCACCAGAGTCATGATTGTACACTCATAATACACATAACATTAGACAGAATCACTTGCATATCAGTAGAAAGTGTAACCACCACAGGCTCTGACAACCTGCTGGCATTATATGCGCATGCTCTGAATCAGCACACACACACACACACACACATATATATATATATATATATATATATATATATATATATATACAGAATCAATAAAGAGGTGATTAGGTCGATGCTTTAGGCGTTATTAATGGTCAATCTCATGCAGTGAAAGTCAAGTGTCATTAAAATATGGACTGTTTACACTCTTTGTCGTCTAACAGATTTCTGTCTACACATGAATGAACTAAACAGATTTATTTCACTTACGAAACAAATTTAATTACTGGTTATGTAGAAAGTTAATATTTGTCTGTGGGTGTTACAGTACACAATAACATAACTTCCTTAATCCCTGTTTGTCTGTTTTACAGATGTCTGTCTATACAGGGATTTTAGATTTTTGCCCCAAATCAGATATTCGGTTGGAATGAGATCAGTGATAAACTTGCCCAACACACAAAGAGTTGCTGGTGCTAGGTAATCAATGTTTTCATTGCATTAGTCAAGATGATGGCTTTGGTCGTATAACCTGATCACCTAAATCAAATGTTGTTAAATATGGCTTTGGCAATTATTCTATAAGGCGCGACATTCAGAAATGGGAATAGGATACGTACAACTATACGTATAATACGTATAACCGTGTGTTCAGTCGTTTAACAGAGTTATAGAGAGAGAGAAGGAGGAACAAAGAAAATATACGAACACTGCTCTCTGTTTAAAAATCTCAAATCGTCCTCCTCACTCAATCAAGATGTAACCCTCATGCATCATTGCTTGTCGGAGCTTAATTAAGTCAACATGTCCCAGTAGAACAAAACTGTTGAAGAATAATGGCTCCAGTAGTATCCGCGCAGATTGGTCGGATGCGCTAATGGCTGTAAATAAAGTATCAGATTTCTACAGAACTGTCACACAGAAATACTCTACTGATAGGGCTATTAATTTTCTACGTCCACTTGTTCGATTCTCCCATGTTAACGACCTCTGATTTATCTAAGCTATAACGTGTGGAGATCTGATCCAGGCTGCAGACTAAGCCGTATTAAGTCATCGTAAACTCACACATAGTTTCAGTTCAATTCATTTATTGCAATCCTACTGTGAGGCCACAGATCCATAGTACATGAACTACGACAGTGAAATCCGGATACATAAAATGTCAAGGGACCATGGATTGTGTTTTACTTATCCGATAGTTTACTTATTCGAACCCCGCCAAGCAGTTAATTAAAAAACAACGAAGATAAAAAAGACACGAAATTAATGGTCTTGTTCGAAGGTTTGTCCCCATCAGTTTGCACACGGACACATTGGGAGGCACTTTACGAACAATTGCAATACAACAAACGTAATGAACTCACTATGAGTTGGGTATTGTGTCGAGTCGGTCGAGTCAGTTAACGTTAATTGAGATGATCGCTTGTGTTTTACTTATCCGATGGCATTTACTCACTTAGTTGATTGAAGGGACCTTGAAAATCATTTTAGTTATTCGGATTTATTACTTAACCGATTTTACTTATCCGTATCAAAATGATGATTGATAAAGAAGAACGACGAATGTCATTAATTAGCAATTGTAACGTCACAATCCAGTTTCCCTACACTCTTTAAATTACTACACGTCTTCAAACAGTCAGTACGAATGATGCTGAAGATGTTATCGTTTGTACGAATACATGTATTGGTAATCGAACAGTTACATATTACGACATAGTTAATAAGGTCCGTTTATTAGTATGTAGTTGTACTGGCCTACAATGATAAGGTGTTTGACGTTAGAAACGACACTGAAGGTAGCACTCATGCGTAACTCTATAAGAAACTCTGTTTTATGTTTGGCCTTCCACTTCTATATGCCACTGAGAGATACGGTTCGTCTCTCTCGTAGAACATTTACAATCGTCCAATTGTGAGGCAAAATATAACGATATAGTACTGAAAAACCTATAACAACGACAAAATATCAAGATGGCTGAAGTATATAACGATGAATAATAATGAAGTTACTTATATTACACATCACCAAGGAGCATGTTAAAAGCGCTCTACATTATTACCCTGGTCATTTGAACAATGTAAAATCAACAGGATGTCTTAACTCCCCATGAAGTATACAACCAAAGCTGCCTTAAGTTAACTTTCACAATTGTCATCGAATTCTGACCAGGTATCCAATTTCATCTGGGTGGCCTGGGCCAATATACGAACACAGCCACTTGCTCAAGGTAACACCAGTGACATTACCACGGTCTCAGTGTGAGGCAGGATAGACCCTTGAAGGTCTGAGAGCTTCATACTTGATCCGATCACCCATTCACCTTCGTACTGTTCGGACTCGACCTTGCTTGACTTCTCAAGCTCGTGCCCTGCATCCAATGCACGAGGCCGATTGACCTCACTCCTTGCATCACTCACATCCACCACCGTTTTATAAGAACGTAAGTACCCAGTACCTGCAATACACATTTTCCAATAGCCCAATGACCATTAGGCGTAAAGGTATTTAGGTAAACCCTTGTGAAAGAATCACAAGAACTAATGAACCTTGTAAGGATGATTAATAAGCTTACAATAAGGTCACTAGGCCCGGTTAACCCATTCTCACACCTTGTCACAATATGGCAAGAACAGTCTTTCAAGAACAATGGAATATTCAAACCCAAACGATCGTGATTGCAATTTCTTCAATAAAACGTTTCTGTGGAGCAAACACTCTAAGAAAATCAATCTATCAATCACGCTAAGAGAATCGGAGCAGAATAACTCGCCGCCTTTAGATTACTCCAGAGGGCGCAATACTTGTTGACTTGTGTGTGACCGATGCATGGTAATAAACTGGCTAAATTTGTATTATTCTGGCGTATGTGGGTGTGGGATATTAAGACCTGTCAATTATACCTCCACAATGGATCGAACTTCATAGGTTCAGACGCAAGACACATCTTTCTGCTCCTCATGACGGACGGAAGGAGATTGGCATGAAGAGATGTCTCTGAAGTGAAAGTCTTGAAGTGAAAACTTTTGAAGTGCTGTCGTTCCTACTCAATGCCAGCCAAAGTAGACACTTTATAGTTTGTGGAATATGTGCTGGTTGTGTGAATGCATTTAGAAACCAAGGTATTGGGTCGAAATATTCAGAATGGTTTACCAAATAAATATGGCATTTAGGGTCAAGTCGGTTGTATGAAGTCGCCCATATTTATTTCCATAATGTGACAACGAAAGGAAAAACACCGTGTCCCAGTTTCTTCTGCTTCAGCAATCTCGACCGTATTTCTTTAATGATTAGGCAGGAGATTGGGGCTACCATTGTAAAGGAAATTGGATTCTATTTCAGCACAAGTTCCAGACCGAATAACGTTAAAGAAAATAAAGTTTGTTTGCATGAATACAACATGCCGAAATAAAACCATATGGAGCAATAAAAAACTGTGTTGCCACGAGTCAAATGATTTCTTAAACTTGTGACACTTGACAAACAACGTGGCTTTATATTTGGTTTCAATGTTCAAAATAGCGAAGAAATTGAATAATACTAGTAATGTTATCGTTTGTACAATTATAAGTAATTGAAGAAATATATATTATATAACGATATATACTGACGTCCAAAAGAAAGTATACCAAATGATTTCAATTATTTTCCCTAATGGTCTTTATGCCACAGTTGGTCAAAAGGATACTTGGATTTCGGTGAGTGTAATTAGATTGACATCATCTCATTGATAAACCTTACAAGTCTTGACGGTATATCTCTTGTTTACCCAACGCATTCGTGAATTTATTCAGTAGTCTCTCATAATCTTGGTATACTTTCTTTTGGACATTAGTATATATTTCATAATGTTCATCTATATATCAGTGCACTACAATGAAAAAGTTGTAAGTTCAATTGCTCTCACAACCTTATTATTATAGGGTAATGAATAACTGATGATTCTCGTGTGACCTATAAACCAAGACAAAATATCAAGATAGGCTATATGCTTTACAGTTGGCTTCAAGACTATGACACTGATTGCTTGAGCTGTATACTTACACATTGCTTCTCCCAAGAGCCAGCGGTCCTTGCCATAAAACTCTAGCATGGCCGTTGGTTGGCAAACCGTGAGTACCAAGAGATCAGCAAAACTGAGACTCATCAAGAAGTAATTCATCCGGGTTCTCATAACTTTCAGCCTGATGATTACTTGTATTACCATGATGTTCCCACTGATTCCGATGATAAACACCAAACAGTTGATGATCGTGAAATACAGAGTCAGGTACAGAGGGTACTCCATTAAAAAGGGTTCCTGTCCTGAAATGTTGTCACTGCTGGCGTTCATGATGTAACCGGGCAAAAGTGAGTTATTTCCACAGCAGTTCTGTGCAGGAACAATATCTCCAATACGGATGCCTCCGTTCGGAAGGGCAATGTCTACGGAGGACATCTTCCCACGAGGCTTCGTGATATGACTATGGCTGATAATAGGATCCGGGTGCCAGTTGTTGAAGGTGGTGACCCATCTGAAAGACAAAGCTACATTTGTCAGCATTGACAGAAACAACAACAGTCAGCATGTCACAGGATATTAACCTGACCTGTGGGACATCAGCATCACATATGCCGTCACATAAACCGGAAGCCGTCCCAAGAGTGTCATCTCATTATAAGTCATCTTGATAGATCAGCCACAGAACAAACCACAAGCACGGAATTGCCTATGCTTGGAAATACGACCGACGACAGTTTTCAGCGTTATACTATGATTATCTGGGCAAGTTTAATGATCGGTTTTGGCAGAGGCTCGCTTTAATGCAATGGACACACTAAGAATGATGCGTGAGTTTCTGGCTCACATCATATTTGCGGTACACAGAGAATCATTGAAGTATTAGGAGCGATTTCCATAGAAATATGAAACACATAAATCAGAGTATTGATAATTAAGGTAAATTAAGAGCGAAGCTATATTTTACTGACTGCAAGCGTTTCAAAATTAGACTATGCTATATACTGCGTATGGTGTTATGATTTACTTGCTTTGCAATTATCAAAAAGTTATCCATCGGAAATGCTCACATGTCAGTAGATAATACGCTGCAATTGTTATCTTATCTACTTTCGATCTTTCCGTATACACGATTCATAGCGGTAAACCTCATTCTATTCGTACCTCGTGTCACGTGCAATTACCCTGAGCATGTGATTCACTTATATTTATGTATCGGCCTCATCCGAGAGGCTGACAGAACTATATCGGTCACACACATGTTACAATATGGTTATTCTAGATGTTTGTTAAATGTAAACGACCTGCGTCTAATGAATCTGTTGTTTTATATATTATTTTCTGCCGTGCCTTGTCTGAGTTCAATTTGGTCATCATCGTTGTTATCTTTTACTATTATTATTATTATTATTATTATTATTAACCAGGGCCACCGCCGATAATGACATCAGACCCTAGGTCCCATTGGTCCGTACGGTAATATGAACAACCTTCACCATTTTCAGTACCTAGTACGTTTATTAACGTATGAGGTGTTATATTTGCGATTACATGTCCTTGCAAATTAGCTATTCGGCTACAGTTTAAACTCGCACTCACAGGGTCAGGAACCCATCGCCAGCACTAAAGATCAGCGATGTAAATCACTCAGCGATCGAGTCTTTGCTAAACAAAGGAAGTTCCCCAATTGAGTTTTTTATACATAGTCGACATTTAGTAACCCCCACCCCATATATGTAATTGTCTCAGCTCCCAAGGATATGGCAGTGCACATTCAGTGGTAGTTTAGGAAATGATCAAATACAAATTTGTTATATCTTGGAGGCGAGGGTTCGAATCCCACACGGGACTCAACCCCAAAACAACAAGAGAACAGATACTATGTACATAAATGTGATCCCAAATAAAACATATCATGCTGTATTTGATCATTACCGAGAGTGTCACCTAATGTTCACTGGTATGTTTATCACTTGCTTGTCTACACAGCCTAGCGCATACATTCCGTTGCTATAATTTAACAGCAGCATATTTTGGAAATACCAATGTATGTCGAGTTCCTACTTCAATAGATGTACACATCAACACGAAATAAGAAATGAAAAAACTAAAATAATTCTTCTCGGCTGAAAACACCTCGACATTTTGAACATATTATCAAAACAGGAAAGTGGTAAGACGTGTGGCGCTTCCCACAGCCACAAAGAATGATTCACAAAATGTGTCAGTTGATAGGATTAACTATAAATAGACTGAGGGGGAGCCAGTCAATCTAATAATCTGCTGTCTTAGTAAATAATGTTCTCCGCAGATTTTGTCTCCCTAGTAAACCCAATTAACGTCAGCAATATAGGAAAAGTAGTTTCGTGGGAAAGTATATAATTTGTCAATTGGCCAGTGCAACCGCTCGTCATATAATCGTACCGTGCAATAAGGCTTAGGACAAACAAATGTGACGGTTATTCATCAGTAAGAACCTCTGCTTCATAAACAAGGAAACGACCAGGGTAGCTTCTGTATTGTGTCACCGATCGTATGTAGACACGCATTCCAGTGTCTACAGTGATAGACAACTGGATGTATTTATTCTTTATTGACATTATTCTTCGAAAATGTATCCACGTTCATGACATGATGTCGTTTATTTCAGACGTCAAAAGCCATAGAGACACTAGCATTGTAATCGAAGTAGAGCCGACTAATTTAGTACTCATACCCTCGCTAATTCGCTTCGTGACACACGCTACGTTTAAATCCGCTTTCAAGTCGGAATTTTGAATGGCATCTGTCTTGGCGGATTTGACTGCAATCCGAGTTGAATGCTGGAAATTCGGATGTTAGTGGAAGCAGGTGTGTCTATGGTTGAATTGTCACTTCAAAAGGAGGGTCAACTATGATGAATGAATTGCACTTGAATATGTTGCGATGGATCCCGAAAGGTGATTGCATAATATTCTAAATAGTGTCGTCACCAAACACATGAACTGCTACAAATCCAAGATCAGTTATCAAACCAAACTAGTTCTGCCGTCGATTAACGACGCAATGATCATAGTAATGCCTTCAAGGCGTTCAGTTTAACGACATAGGAACAGAACTAAATGGCTTTAAATATACTACTTAATTTTTTATACGGATATTGGGTTTGTTTTATCATATAGTTGTGGTAACAGTTACAAACGAATCAAACGCCATCTATTTGTATCACAAACGTTTACATCATACTTAAGCATGCATGAAACAGTGTAAGAAAAGGAGATTATTTCAGGAATAAATCGTGTTGGTCATACTGATGAATTGCAATGAGACCATCCGTACTCGGAGCCAACTGGCAAGACCAGTAGAAGTGAATGCTTGGACCACAATGGAGTGCCAGTAACGTGTATGGTATGCCCGTGCACTAACAACACGAAGACAACGGCGATCCATGTCAATTATCAGCCGACGAATCTGTAGTTGTAGAAGGTGTTGTCACTTTTTATCCCCCCGGCATATAATGCGGGGGGATATAGCTATCAGCATGTCTGTCTGTATGTCTGTCTGTCTGCCTGTCTGTCTGCCTGTCCGTCTGTCCGTCCGTCCGTCCGTCCGTCTGTCCGTCCGTCCTTTTTTCGTTTCCGGACCATATCT
>JAUELE010190821.1:0-13489 GCA_031471655.1 Diodora aspera
AAAGCATCAGACAATCCAAACTGTCACAAATTAGTATTGCCAGATTCAGTAAAAAATCACTGAAATTGAGCTCTTAGTGTTGCAGTTTATCAGCGACAGTTATTGAATGTAGATCAAACTAAGCACCTCTTGAACTCTTACCTAAACTGAAATGTAACTGACTAAAGCCTTAATTCCTTTGAGTCATAGAAACTAATTTAATTTTGAAACTTTCTAAAATGCAAACATTATTATCATGCAAGAATTAACTCTCAAACCGGGAGTGGGGAGAGAATGAGGGGTTCTGTCTCAGGATGTTAATGTTGCAGTTCAAACGGAAAACTACATTCCGGCGGTCGTAAGTTCTTTATGCTGAGGATAAGATTGGTGTATGATCAATGGGTACAAAGTTCAAAGTTCATCCTGCAAATTACATGTACTAATGAGTATACAAAATATGTGATGCACTTCACCAAAAGCAGTCTCTT
This sequence comes from Diodora aspera, assembly GCA_031471655.1. Lineage (NCBI taxonomy): Eukaryota > Metazoa > Mollusca > Gastropoda > Lepetellida > Fissurellidae > Diodora > Diodora aspera. The sequence continues at coordinate 468 of JAUELE010190821.1, forward strand.
GGGTCAAAATTGAGTTAATAAGCTTTTCAGAACACCAAACGTTTCAATCCTAGGATGATATTTGACAAAGTTACGTTCCTTTAAAAGTATTGGCCTTACGATTTCCTTGGCTGCCATTTTGAGAAAAAGGGAAAAGAAAGTGAGTATTATATTTAAGATGAAAGTCCATAGCAACCATGCATATTTTTCCCCCACATTTCATCAAAATATAGAACCACATGTCTCGATATTGTTTTGCGCGAAAGAAGAGCAATACCTTTGACATTTGACACTTTGTGACAAGTTTAACTGACTCTCGTATCGACTCTATCCGCTGTCATCGGAAAAAAAGTCTTCACAGAGTCTCTTTATTTCAATTAAACTTGTTCAAACATGGACATAGTGAATAGCAGAATAACACTATCTAGTGTTTTCGTTTTTGTTCTGTTCTCCGTTCGTCTTCATGCAACTCAATGACATATTCGTCATCGCTCTCTTTACTCGCCCCCAAAACAAAAAACAAATACTGTATCTTGCATTGATGCACATCTTAATCAAAACATCTATTTTACGGATAGATACAACATTTAAGATTTTTAAATCCCAAATATATTTGTTTGCGGAATGTTAAATGACTTAACGTGATTACATATATCTAAATAATTATTTAGTCAAGACCATGGATTTCATGTTGTCTGTTTGAGGTGATTACTCGAAGGCAATTACATCTGTAATGCTGGACCGCTGGGGAAGTTTCCGTCCCAGTTTGACTACTGGCCATTATGACTATTGGTCATTTCGACTACTCTAAAAATAATGCCCCCCTATCGTCATAAATCATGTATTTCGTAGCAAGGCCATTGGCCCACACACAAATTCAAGTCACACTCGTTGTGAGACAGCATATATATCTCCGTAGGCAAACAATTAATCTTACAGTAACCTCCAATCAATGTGTAAGGATAACAGCAGTGTGGCACAATCCATGATATTGAGATGATACAGAAAATAACCAATGTAAAAGTCTTGTACAGTATATACTATTTGAACGCACAATTTGATGTATGGACTATAGTAAACTACTAGCACAAAATGTATAAATAAAATGAACCATTACCGAAAAGCATAAGATCATTGTTTAGAATAAAATCTTCCAAGAGTTTGCCTTTAGTATACATACTAGAACTGGATCTCCACAAAAGGGATGTGGTCATTAAGATTACCCATAATGATGCATGGTTGTGGTAACTTATTGAGTAACTTTGGAAGTCAGATAATGATGGTGTGGACAAAAGTGGCACATTTAATGAACATAAGGCAAAAGTTATGTGCCAACTCAAACGGACGACTGACTCTCTTTTAGTCTGCACCCAGACTATTAGAATTTGATATCACAATTGATCCATATCTTCTCATTTTGAATGGCTGGTCTCTCAAATGTGAATTGTGTCATTGCAGAATTAAAAAATTCAATGTTCAAGGAGCTCATTTACAGTGGGTATTTGCGGCTGGATTTCTTGTCTTTGTTTACAGGTCTGTATGCAATAGGAAGACAGACTATAGTCAAGCCATAATATTGGAGTTGGGTCTTGCCATTATTTGTTTTCTCATTTCCTTCACTGTTAAATAACTTGTTTCAAATATTGGCCTATTTTGCATAAATGCCCAATTTTTCTTTTTGTTCCACTGGATCAAGAGTTTCCAGGTAAAAATATAGACATGTTTATGGCATCATTATCTTGCACAGGATTTGATGAAACAAAGCGACTTTATGAATATGCATCATGAGGTCACATGACTTCAGGATCATTTGCATACAACACAGCCGTATTTCAGTTATGTAATGAGTTTCAGAAAAGCGGCGTGGCACCTGATGAAATCCTGTTTTTTAAAACTTCTCTCTTTTCCACATGGCAAATAAGTGATATTTGTCCATGCTGTCTATCGACATAATGTTTAAGCCTAGTATGTGAGGCTAATTATGCAAAATGAGCCTGAGATCAGGTGACCCCATGGTGCATGATCATCAAGACACTGTTCATTTCTACTTCTGGGCAAATTTCACATTCTGTGCAAGAGATACATGTATGATGCCATGAAGAATTATGTGTCATTACTGTGCCATATACACATGTGTATATCTTTACGTTGGGACTCTTGGTGCAGTGGACCAAAAAGGGAAAAGAGGCATTTATGCATAATAGGTCAACATTTGAAAAAAAACCATATTTAACAGTAAAGGAGATAAGACAACAAGTTACGTTTGGGACAGTGACGTGACAATAGAACTGGACGCACAACTGGAGGTCGTGGCCTTATGTAATGCTCTCGCAATTGGTTCATTACTCTCCTTGCATTGATAGCTCGTAACCTAGGGATGGTGCGAGCATAAGTGTCCGTAAGTATACTAGACGGATATGGTTGCCTTGACGATGTGACGTCACACGTTGACATCCTAACCTTGATCGGTGTCGAGCACTGCTAGTCTTTTGATACCGATTCTACAGTGACCACAGTTCGAGCCATTGCTGTCTTTAGCATGCCAACTGCACATAGACGCTCATTTTCAGTGAGGCGTGTCAATACGGATTTCGGATTAAATGTTCCAACTTTCGACTTGTCATATCTCAGACAATCAACTGGCGCTGCACTCGGCTCAATTCAATGTGATGTGTAACTTTATGACAGTAATTTTTCCTTTTTGTAATTAAATGGGTACATGTAAGTACACGTGCATAATCATGGATACCATGGGAAAACACGAACAAGTGCTTCAACTCAAGATCCTCATGCATGATGTTGACATTAAAAACATATTCTACTTTTTGGTCAAATTTTTATCGTGCACATGAACATTTTTGCCGCTAGTATCTGTTCCCTCAACTAATGTTGCACATGAGAACATAGCCGTCAAGAAGAATGAACTTAACTTTCAAAATTGATTTGTCCTCTACAACATACATGTATGTGGATATATACAGTCAGCAGACAGTACCCTAACATTGAGATGTCCGACAATAAGTTTCGCTGGAGGAATGACTGGCAGATGTTGCGATCACAAAGTTGTGACAAAGTTACACATGTTCTATCACCCATAGAAAACCATATGACCTTGAAAATGAGGTCAACATCATCATTATCAATTGATGTACATGTATGTCTGCTCTGTATGTCATAGGACATCATCAATGTACAACATGGTACCCAGTTCTTGTAAAATCATTATAATCAAGTGTGACCTTGAAAACCAGGCCAAGGTCACTAGAACTGACGAGTGTCAGCTTATTGTGTATGCAGATCAAGGTACAGAATATGAATAAAATCAAGTCAGCAGCTCTTGAGCAACACCAAAAGTTAGTGTTCAGTTGCATATGACCTTGAAAGTTAGGCCAAGGTCGCGGAAATCGACTGGGGTCTAAGCATCCCCAAAGTTGACGTTTCGGGGAACATTTCGATGAAAACTCGTGTATTTTACCGTATTTTTGTTCAATTTTGTATTTGTCGGGGATCTCAGCCCCCACGTCGGGGAATTCATTGCTCCACCGCTGACTCTATGCACTTATCGTCCCTCTCTATGCTAGTACTTGTGCAAAAACACAAGCGAAATGGCATTGAAGTTGATTGTGAGTGCATTCACTGTCGTCCCAAAGGACTCCTAAGATAGTTACTCCTAAGTCACAGATATCGTGCATATATCACAACTGTTCTAAGAACCTTTCATTGGATGCCGATTTAATGGCCAGAAATTGGGCGCATATATATGTTTAAACAAGGAAGTTGGTCTTATTGGTCTCACTGTCTTATTGTTCTCTCACTTTTCCTTTTTCGTTTACGCAGCGGTTCTGCGGCCAGTCAGTTGCCCACGCACACTCAAGTAGTATGGATCTGAGATTGTGTGTCAAAGAAATTCTTGGAGGGTTTCCCTGCTTCCTCCCTGGGAAAGTTCCAATTACAATGTTAGTGCTTTCCACGCCGGGGCAAGGCTAGCTGGATTGTGGAGAATAATTTGCTATATTTCTTCTGCAATATAACTTGGTAAGACTTTGACTGGTAAACTCTGCAGCTCCTCTCCCACCCACACGAATTTAGCACGTACCCACTCGCGACGCGGTTGAGAATTGAGAAAATCAATAAATCGTGCTCCACTCTAGCTAAATTCCTGTATGTGATAAAGGGACTTAACTTTGTGATGTGAGTTTTGTTCATGTGGCCTTATCCTCCTTATCTCGGCCCGGCGAGTAGTAGTAGAAGCAGTAGTAAGCGTGTCAAAAATACACCCGACACCTTTTAGTAATATTTTCAACAAATCTATTAAGATAATCAATAAGCCTGAAAACCACATATCTTTCTCTTGTTTGCCGATAAAAACAAAAGTATGTCTCATCAGTATCTGCTAATTGGATGGCTTAAATAAACTAATAGATAGGAATGAAAAGAAACGTGGTCGAGTTTAGAATAAAGGACTGTGTATGTATGTGTTCATGTTCATTGTCTACAGAATAGCTGTGCTATCAAAATCATGGCCTACATTGCAATTCCATTTCGCTTGGGAATTGCACTTTGCCTTGTACTGCAGATGAGCGGCGAAATGTTATGGAAAGATGCGTTTGAATGCAACAAAATAGAAGAAAGATGCATGTCACAATGGGGTATTTTACCCATCCAAGGGACACCCCATAGTGAGCAACAGACTATCCTCCTGTTAAGTGATCCCCTGTTTAAAACCCCATGTATGATAACCATTCGAGGTGACATCACACTGATCGAGGGTCAAACCAGAAAGAAACACCTTCTCAAGCTCCTGAAACTTTTGAAACAAAAGAAGAAATCTTTGCTTATTGCAGCAAGAGTACAAGACTATACCTCAACAATCGTGATTTCAAAATTGAAATTTTCTCTGGAAGGTGTCTACTGTGAAATGGACACAGGGAATCAGTCATCCCGACTCGCCCTGGTCAGTATGTTCAGTATTCCCGACCCCCGCAAAATGTTCATACAAGACGACTTTTCCGGAAACATGTCACAAATACATCAAGTAAAGTCTAAGTCACATGGTGATACATCCCGAGTTTTCCAGGCAGAGGTTGAGAAACAGGTGCTGACTTCTCGAACAGATCAAGGTTCTAAGCATGAGATAAAACCCAAAGGCAACACCAAAGATCTGCGAGATAGATTAAAGACGGGTTACACAAGTAGAGGTGACAAGTTGGAAGAAATCAATGGTAACAGAGAGCTAGGCGCCAGCAAGGAGGGACCATCGACACTACTGCCTGATGACGTTAACGTGTACAACAGTAACTTAAACAAAATGAGTGTCACAGAGTCTCTGAAAACGCCCAAAAGAGAAACCATTCCATCCGAAATACAAGGACCGGATCTGTGTAATTATATTGGCAGCAACTACAATAAATCAACACTGACTCACGGTCCTTCTATGCTGGCTGGATTTGTCCAAGGGCGCTTCATTGTTTACACGGACGACTATTACTCTGTGAATTCTGTAACTGCTAATCGTGTTCAGCTGATGCAGTGGGATACCCTGAACTGTAAAGTGTACTGGACGGAGAGTATTCCCTCTCGAAAACAGGGAGAAAACTTCGTCAAGCTGTGGTCAGTGAGTCTGAAAACATTACACAAGACAAACCGATCGCTAGCAGCCCCGTATGACATGTGTTTAAACAAAGTCACAGAACATATATACTTTATTAAAAAGATGCAAAAATATTTCCACCTTCTGAAGTTTAATGTTAGAACAGGTAGTAAACAGGTTGTGTATGCTGAGCGCAGTTTATTGATCGTTAACATCTTTCTGGGGTTAGATTTAACCATGGAGAAACTCTTTTGGATCACAATTGATAGACACAATAGCGTGTTGTTTTTTTACTTCAAATACTTTTCCCCAGCTTTAAGATGGCAAAGATATGGAGCAGGTAATGTCAGACGGAGAGGAACCATGAGCCCTTATATGGTCTTTAACGGGGTTGTTTACTTTTCACATAAAACTGATTTTGAAAAGCTTATAGTAGCAAAACGCAAAACTTACAGCTTGTATTCGTGCAACGATCAATATTTTCCCTATGACGCAGGGTTTTTGAATACTACCTTGGCTGTCGTTTGTCATACCGCAGGTAAAATATTCGTTGCTAGTTACAGGAACAGAGAGTGGACAGTTTTGTTGCAAATTACAACCACTGCCGCAGATACTTTTGTCTTTGGTTAAATTAATGTACGCGACTTAAGTTTCAAATGATGTCTAAAATATGTCATAAGAAATAAAACCATAAGCAACTCATGCAGTGCTCATATGAGGATAAACCTTTGTTAAAATGAATTGAAAACACATGGAAATGTTTGAGGTGAGTTCACTGGTAATTTATTTATGTGCAGGGGAAATTATTTATGTGAAATGGGTTTATTTCGATAGAAATAATATCACAGTCGTGGAATAAAAGTATTCGCCATATATTCGTCATGTTTTCTTGTTATTGTCGTGTTGCGCATCAGCTGTAAACGGTCGTTGCTTTTGCCACAGGAATAACCACGATACATCGAATGAAATTCAAAGTAAGAAGGTCACGTGCTAGTCATCTGGGCCCGTATGCATGAGCTAATAAGCAGCGATCGTCGGAAGTAGGCGCTGGTGCATCCCGTAGAGCGGTTCACTCCTGGCTCTCAGCGTGAACACACCTGCTTCTCCAAGCGCACCAGACCATACCACTACCTCTCATCACCAGATCTACCCCTGGACTTTTTCCCTGCTACTTTTTCCTACCTCTTCCACCCTTGCTCTTACCAAAACCTGATGTATATAGGTATTTCTCTCTCACTTTCGTACTAATATATCAATATTTATCTCCCATTTCAGATCCCATCTACCTACTCAACACAGCTTACATCTCCGGACCTGCAGTATGCCCAAAACTCAGGCTTCAGGTGTTAAGTTGCCAGTCACCCGAGTTAGGAACATGTCCACCCGCTCCCAGGCCAAATCCCCACCCTCCTCCCAGGCCAAATCCCCACCCTCCTCCCAGGCCAAACCCCCACCCTCCTCCCAGGCCAAATCCCCACTCTCCTCCCAGGCCAATTCCTCACCCTCCTCCCAGGCCTATTCCTCACCCTCCTCCCAGGCCTATTCCTCACCCTCCTCCCAGGCCTATTCCTCACCCTCCTCCCAGGCCAACTCCTCACCCCCCTCCCAGGCCAAATCCTCACCCCCCACCCATGCCAAAATCCCTCTCCCCCCAACCCCTCCTGCCATCCCCAACTCTCAGGCGGTTACCTCTGCGCCCTCAACTGGCCTCAGTTTATCACCCCTCATCACCCCCCTCTCCTCCTCACTCCCCACCCCCACCTCTCAAACCTACATCACCCCCACCCTCCCCCACCACCAAACATCCCCCAAAAAACTTTTCCACTACCAGTCCTACTCGGACTGTCTCGCTAGTGGCCCCCCTGCCCCCATCCACAAACGCAACGCACGCACACCACCCAACGGCACCCCCCAACCCCTATCCCCCCCACCCTTCTACCGGCCAGCTCATTCTCCTCTTTTTCGGGTTGGACAGTATCCTCTCCAATACCATCACCGCTGGTCAAGCCACCAACTATCTCCACTCGGCCGGGATCTTTGGAGGGGTGCGGGCCTGTGGTACTGGCCTCAAAGTCGTCTGTTCGACTGTGAAGTCATATTACAGAGCCTTGGCACTACACTCTCTGGGTCCCCACGAGATCTGCGTAGAAAAACCTCGATGGACCACTGAAGTGAAAGGGATAATCAAGATTAAGAAATTTGAGTCCCCCGCAACTTTAAATGGATTCCGTGAGACCTACAACAGACGAGAGACAAAGATGCCGGAAATCACCAACGCCCGCACGATACAGAGGAGAATGGCAAACGGAGCCTTCACCAACACCCCGTCAGTTGAGGTCACTTTTGCTACCACCACTCTCCCCACGTCGATCGTTTTTGGCGGTGTGTCACGGTCAGTTGCCGAGTGTTTGAGGCGTCCGTTGTTCTGTAACAACTGTCTCAAATACGGGCATCTGTCCGGGGCCTGCAAGGCTCGAGCAGCATGCAAGACCTGCGGCCTAAAATCACACGTCACTAGCGATTGTCGGGGAGGGTCTAGCTGTCCTAACTGTCGTACCAATGGACATAAAGCCACGGACCAATCGTGCCCCGTGCGCCAAAAAATGTGGCAAAAACTTAACCCTACTGCCCATCTCCCGTCCAGGAAACCCATTCGAGCTGTTGATAATTCTAGACCAGCAGCACGTTGGGCTCTACCTGAGACACAGCCGCTCGTCATCCCCACTCCAGCAAACCGGCCACCCAGGTCACAGGACCGGGTCAAACTCACAGCAAAACGGCAATCACCCAAACAACAGCCCCGGCAACAGCCAAAACAGCAACAACCAACACGGCAACCTCAGCAACTACCGCAACAGCAATCTCAGCAGCCACCAAAACAGCTACCTCAGCAACCACCACAACAGCAAGCTCAGCAACCATCAAAACAGCCAGCTCAGCAATCTCGGCAACCAGCACAACCAAAACAGGTAACAAAACAGCCCATCAAGGACAAGGAGGACTGCAGTCCCAGTGACCCGATCACCCAAACAGATCTAGCCCTGATAGTAGAGTTTGTGGCTACTCTAGCCCTTGCACCTGAACTCTCTACCAGAGGCGTCTTTTGGCTGGCCAAGGACCTTGGAATCTATGCTGACTCGATTACTTACTTTCGGCAGCGTTTCAAGGCTCACCGGTCACTGGTCACAGCATTCCCTCCCTCCCCTAGGTAAGTAACACCCCACCTCAAGCAACTGACTGCTCCAGGCTTTTGTTTTGATATCCAATATGGAAGTAATCCAATGGAATGCTAACGGACTACGCCATAAAGGTATTGAACTCAGAGCACTGGTCCAGTCTGGCCAACTCATACCCCACGTCATCTGCATACAGGAAACCCGTCTCAAAAACACACAAAAATATAACCTACCAGGCTACATTACCCATCGTGCTGATCGCACTGTCTCACGTGGCTCTGTGGCTCACGGTGGACTGGCAACTTTCGTTAAAGATAACATACCTACCTCTCCAGTCCACCTGGTCACCCCCAATCTGGAGACCCTGGCACTTGACCTGAAGGTCGCCGACTCCACAATCAGGCTAATTAATCTGTACCATCGAACCACCCAGAAGGTGCAAGATGAAGACTTAGCAGCTATTGGGGGTGTCCTCACTGACAAAACAATCATTGTCGGTGACTTCAATGCTCACCATCCACTATGGGATCATAAAGGCAAGCACAACCATCTTGGAGACATCTTCTGTGATTTCATAGCAGACAAAGGCCTGGTCATTCTAAACTCCGGTGCTCCAACTAGGCTCAACCTAGAGACAGGCTCTCACTCGGCTATTGACCTCACCCTGGTCAGCCCAAGGTTGGCACCCAGTGCAATATGGCTTCCTTTTGAGGACCCTTGGGGGAGTGATCATCTCCCCATTAGCACCCGCCTCCACTCCAAAGCCCCCGCCCCACCCCCCTCCCAAGCCACCCCTAGGTACCTTTTCAAGAAGGCGGACTGGCAAAAATTCTCACAAATACTATCTCAAACCCCCACCCCTCCCACAAACCTCCACCAGCTTCTCGACTTTGTCTCGAGCACTCTGCAGGAGGCGGCCCTAAAATCTATCCCCAAATCCAAAAAAGCACCCTGTCGTACTCTGGTGCCATGGTGGACTGAGGAAATACGTCAAGCACGTAAAGATAGAAAGGCTGCCTACCGCAAAGCTAAATCTGACCCATCGCACTTAAAAACAGCTAAAACACTTAAAAACAAAGTAACAGCTCTTCTACGTAAAACAAAGGCCACTTACTGGCATAACTATTGCTCTAATATAGACATCAACACCAACACCAGTGAAGTATGGTCATACCTACACAGTTTAAACGGCAAGAAACCCAGCATAAGCACCCCCCCCCCCCATTAAAGACACCACATCCCCAACCCAAGCAGCCAACGTTCTAGCGGACACCTTCTCCAAGGCCAGTGGTCACGCAAACAGGGCACCTACCTTTAGCCCCATCATAGATCCCTCAACTCAACCAAACAAACTCCCGGTTGACCCCACCGACCCCACTAATGCCCCGATCACACTTGTGGAGTTAAAAGCTGCAATCTCACGATCCAACTCTGGTAAAGCGCCAGGCCCTGATCAAATCAGCTACAGTATGCTCAAACACACCCCAGACACCTTCCTAGAACACATCCTCCGACTTTTTAATCATGTCTGGGCAACGGGAGGCATCCCAGCAGAGTGGAAAACAGCAGATGTTATTCCGCTCTGCAAAGCCGGCAAAGACAGGAAAAATGCAGACTCATACAGACCCATCTCCCTCACCTCTCACCTTGGCAAACTTTTAGAGTCTGTCATCACAGCTCGGCTCGTCCACTACCTCGAAACTAACAACCTGATCAGCAATGATCAAAGTGGATTCAGGAGGGGCCACTCTACAATGGATCACCTTGCTAGGCTGCAGGACGCAGCCGCCAGGGCCCTGGCTACAAAGAACACCCGTCTCTTGGCAGTGTTTCTTGACATGTCTAAAGCTTTTGACATGGTGTGGCATCCAGGGCTCCTGTGCAAGCTTGAATCCAAAGGCATAAAAGGTCGCCTCTACAACTACATAGCAAATTATCTATCTGATCGCACGATGCGAGTCAAACTTGGGGCTACCAGGTCAGAGTCACGCGACCTTGAAAATGGAACGCCCCAGAGAGGTATAATCAGCCCTATTCTCTTCAACATTGCCATAGATGACCTCTTTACCTCCATCTCCATCAAAGTCAGTACGGCTAAGTATGCCGATGACGCCACTCTCTGGGTACAAGGAAAGGACATCCCCATCCTCCAACAAACAATGCAAACTGCACGAGACACAATATATAACTGGACCCAAACCTGGGGTTTTACCCTAAACCCAACAAAAACAGTAGCAGTCCTCTTTAGGAGGCGGGGAGACCGCACTTACCTCCCCTTCCTAAAACTCAATACTCACCCCATACAATATCGGTTCCTAGGTGTCATCTTTCAGCAGCACCTATCGTGGGCAGAACATGTAAAACACATAACTAACTCAACACGTAGTACCGTTAACCTCATGCGTTGCGTCAGTGGGACCTCTTGGGGAGCTGACAAACTCACCCTCTTGACGGTTTACAAGGCTCTCATCCGAAGTCGCCTGGACTACGGCGCTGCTATCTACGACGATCTTACTCTCTCACAACAGCAAAAGTTGAGCTCAATCCAACATGAGGCCTTGCGCATTGCATTAGGCGCCCTTAAATCCACCCCGACCCATGCACTGTTATCCGAAGCAGGCGAGATACCACTCTCTTTTCGGCGACAGCAACTCACCACACACCTATGGGCACAAATAGGACACCAGCCACTAATCAAGGACATGCTTAAACGCCCTGTCAGACGCTGCAAGAAAGCGGCAATCCCCAAAACAATAACAACAAAAATCAAAACACAACTTAACCATCTCGGATTAGACCCCATTAATCCACCACCCAAACCTGCTGCAAAAATCCTCTTCCTCTCCGCCATGGACCCCCCAAACATCGATCTTACACTGGTGGATCAATGTCCAAGGGGGAATCCACTCGGAGCCAAAGCCACAAGACTCTGTCACCTAGACACCTCATGGCGTGGCTGGACTCACATCTATACTGATGGATCCAAAAACCCTGGTTCCCGTAGAACCGGGTGTGCCACAACCTGCTCCACCGACCCTCGACACAACAGTATGCACAGGCTACGTGATGAGCAGTCCGTCTTCACGGCTGAACTTACAGCAATAGAACATGCTCTCAAAACTATTGCCGCTACTGACAACACTCACACTTTAATTCTCTCTGATTCACTTAGCTCACTACAAGCCATCCTACACAAAAATGTTACGGCACACCCGGCACTCATACAACACATATATACGCTGGTAACAGTCATCCAGGCTGCCGGCCGTCACATAGCCCTTATCTGGATCCCAGCACACACTGGTATCCCTGGTTATAGCTGATAAAGCCGCAAAAGTTACATCCAACCTACCCAGTGTAACGACACATATCCCTGTCACCCGTGGTGATATCAAGTCACTAGCTCGAACTCATGCCATTCAGCAATGGGTTGCTTGCTACCAGGGTAGCTCCAGTGCCGCCAGGTACAAGAGCCTAGTCCCCACCCCTGGTATCAAGCCTCGCCTCCACTCTAGGACAAGATCTCAGGATACTGCCATTACACGGCTTCGTCTCCTCACCACCCAGGAGAGTTACACAGCTCTAACTCGGGCTTTCCCGTGTCCACACTGTCATGGCGTAGTAGAGGTTGCTCACATCCTACTACACTGCCCGTGTCCACACTGTCATGGCGTAGTAGAGGTTGCTCACATCCTACTACACTGCCCAACCTGGTTATCCGTTAGGAAATCACTTTTCAGCCCTGACGAGTTGACCCTAGACAAGATCATGGAGCACCCAGACCGCATCATGGAGTTCCTGCGGAGGACCGGCACGTACAACTGTATCTAGACATCAGCCGTCTGCCAGTCACCTACTACCAATGACAGTCCAGTACTGTAAGTATGCCCACCACAAAGTAATCTACCCCACACTTGTACATCAGCCCCAGAAAATTACTCCTACTTTGTAAAAACCTTCCTCTCAATAAAGGCACTCCGCTGGTAGTTTGTTTGGATTAACTGCGAACTGGTCAGTTGCTTAGAAGCTTGGTGTACACTGCCCCTCAACCGTAAAATTCTTTCTACAACCATCAGCCCTCTGGCGGTCTACCCAGACAAGCCGTCTAAGCACCCTGGTTTTCTACAACCATCAGCCCTCCGGCGGTCTACCCAGACAAGCCGTCTAAGCACCCTGGTTTTCTACAACCATCAGCCCTCCGGCGGTCTACCCAGACAAGCCGTCTAAGCACCCTGGTTTTCTACAACCATCAGCCCTCCGGCGGTCTACCCAGACAA
>JAUELE010191030.1:0-13488 GCA_031471655.1 Diodora aspera
AAATTAGATTAAATTATAGTGATGTTCTTTGTAGCCTGTACACGAAGCCTCTTGGTCACCTGATCGGTAAGCAAGGTGATGATAGACACGTTTATGCAGATGACTCGCAACTTATCAGTAATTTTGATCCTAGTGTAGTAAGTCAGTCCTCAGCTCTGGTTAACATGGAAACCTGCATCTCTTCCGTGAAGTTATGGATGACATCAAACATGCTTGTCATGAATGATGACAAAACAGAAGCCATGTTGATAGGTCCACCTAACAGGCTCAAGAAATATCAGCTGACCCATGTTTCGATTGGACAGTCAGTCATACCATTCTCTTCTTCTGTGAAAAATCTAGGAGTATGTCTTGACTGTAATTTTTTCATGGAATCCCAAGTCAGTAATGTTTGGAAATCCTGTCATTTTTATCTTAGAAACATTGGTAGTATTCGGCATCATCTCTCTCTGGACTCAGCAGCAATTCTAGCCAGGACCCTTATATTATCAAGGCTAGCTATAGATTAGTGCAATAGCTTACTTGCTGGAATATCCCAACAACAGATATATCGCCTTCAGAAAATCCAAATCTGTGCAGCTCGAATTGTTTCCAGATCTCATAAGCATTCTCCAATATATCCTGTCCTCGAATCTCTTCACTGGCTTCGCATACAAGAAAAAAATTACTTTAAGATGCTGTGTCTTACTTATCAAGCTGTCAACAAAACATCTGCCATCTATCTACAAGATCTTATTCAGCCCTATGAGCCAAGCAGAGTCCTTCGTTCATCTAGCCAACATCTTCTTTGTGTGTCCTCTGTCAAGTTGAAATCTTTTGGTGCACGTTCTTTCCACCACTATGCAGCCACCCAATGGAACTATCTCCCCTTGAATATAAGAACAGCCCCATACTCGCTCACAGTTCAAGTCCCAACCAAAGACTTTTCTTTTCAACAGATATAACTGACCTTTCATTCTTGATTCTTCTGTTTTTGCAAATGTTCATGAAGTTTTGTTAGCGCTTTGAGCGTCTCCCTTTGTGAGGTGGAGTATAGCGCTTTACAAATATCCTTATTATTATTATTATTATTATTATATGTTTCATCTTCCAAATCAGTACCAGTCTCACCGTAGATAAGGGCAGGAGCACACTTTCGAGTGATTTGATATAAAAATGCTATTCATGGCTCAAGGTATAATTGCATCCATGTCAAAGGGCCAACTTCAAGACTTCTGGTTGTTCTTGCTCTAATGGGTTTTCATTGACTGATAAATACAAATGTCATTTAGTAATGCATGATGTATCAAACAGAGCATCACTGTTAAGTTTTTGTTTAATCTAATCCAGCTAGGACTTCTGAAACCATACGAAGGTATGCCACAATTCATTTCATTCAGAGACCTTGAGCATGAATGCAGTTTTTGCTGCATATGCCCTAGTATTTGGAAAAGTGGCCGTTGAAAGCGAAGTAAATGGGCTCCTTAAATACAATAAGAAGCATCCAGATTCGTTTTAGGAACCAGTCATCTTCAACAACCTTGCAAAGAACTTGGGAATTTGACATGACTTAAAAACGGGAAACCGAATTATTGCAGGTAATTTGTATAACTGGTTTTAATAAACATGTGAATGTTCTCTAAATATTAAAATTAGTTTCAAATGTCCTGTTAAGGTAAATTAACGTTTTTGTTGTTGATATTTAAGAGATGAATGCATATTTATTTTGTCGCTGTTTCGTTTCCGTGTCATTGAAATTTGGAAGCAGTATTGATGTTCTCAATTAACTTATCGTCATCGCTCAAACGCGAGATTGAGCTTCTGAAGCAACGCGATGATTTAAAACGTTGTCATGTCAATTGAATCTGAATCAACTTAAGAATCTAACATGTGGTTAAGGCTACTGATCGCTTTTGTTTGCATTGTACATGCGTATTCAGGATCTGTTTATAGGATGGGGTCCACACTGCAAAAGTCTCAGTGCTGGTTGAATGACTATTTTAGTCCCATATATGGCTTGCAAACAGGGT
Source organism: Diodora aspera (assembly GCA_031471655.1). NCBI lineage: Eukaryota > Metazoa > Mollusca > Gastropoda > Lepetellida > Fissurellidae > Diodora > Diodora aspera. Next base: position 2,010 of record JAUELE010191030.1, read on the forward strand.
GGGGGTGTCCAGTCTCGGTGTGGGGAGTACACCCAAAGCCATACGACTTTGCAATGGGGTCGGATCCACTAATCCCCACTTGTGATCTTAATATGACTTTCAGCGAAATTTCAGTTATATCACCACTATTTTAATATTTCCTCCCGGGAGGAAAGCCGCAGAGAAACTCAGTTGACGCGCACATGCTTCCCAACCTCAACTGTTTGGTAACAGATTTGTGGGCGATCGCTCTACAACTGCGGCGCTACAGACGAGAGACGTATATGATGTTTTTGGGAAAGAATAGGGCCTCAGTAACCCACTGCTTCACCTTTCTTTCTGTTGATCTATTGTATGAACCATCTTTTCCCTCAGGGAAATACATTCAATGACAGTGTAGGAAATTATCAAAATGTGGAGTTATCCACATCGCTGAGCTTTAGTTCTGACAATGGGTTCTTCACACCGAGGGCGTCAGTTCGAATCCCGGACAGAACTTAACCCAAACCCATAGCAGAAAAGCTACTTTGTAGGGAAATGTAATCCCAAATAAAACAACTAATGTTGTCTCTTTTCCCTTGGTGTGTGCGGGTGGGGGTAGGGAGGGGGAGGGCACAAAGAACATGAAAGATATCATGTTCTAGAGAGGTCCGGTTCTTGTTCCCCCAGTAAATGTTCAAAAATTAACATGCGAAATAGCCCATTTCACGAGGTTTCCTAATATTTTGTGGTTGATTTGGTGTGAACATAGCAATACATTTTTGAAAAGGTGAGCTTATTGGGACTCACGTTGCGTAATAACTCAGATATTGTCATTGCAACATAAAGCATCAACTTAACCCTGTCTGTGCGTTTGGTTCGATTCTGGTTGTTCTTTATTATGTATGTACATGTATATGTTGTTGTGGCCCCGACGGACTTCCAATACTGACGTTGCCAAGACATAGGCAGTTTGAAAGGCATTAACAATTATTGAAAGAGGAAATACAAAACACACTTTCACACTTTCTCCTCAGCGGCATATTATATAACCTGAAAACTTTGGAGATTGTCAGTTTTCATCAGTTATGTAGTGTGTATTATGTCGAAACACCATCACTGATATGACCTTACTATGGGGTTGAGTCACACTTTACATGATCAAGTCTGAAGTGACATCCTAAAGTCAACTAAAACGAAACATTTGTATTTTATAATCTTTTGCAATATCCTTTTCATTTATTGTTAAACTATTTTTCGTAGAGAACTTTAAGGATCAGTTCTGTAGGCAATTACCTCAATACAAACATCAACTCATTTTATTTTATTTTTTCAGTTCTAGTCGTCTAATGGTTTAATCAATTAAAGTAGGATACGTAGTCAAATCCAATGTTTCCTTTACAATAATCAACACTGCGAACGATAAACCTCGTGCAAAAACCTATCTCGTTAGGAACCCCCATGTCTTAAACGGTTAAATGAATGCATTTCCAAAAAAAACGTTGTGCAAATACATGCATTAGGCACATACTCGGAAAGCATTCGGATTCGACGGGACACTCTTCGGAAAACGCTCAGAGAAAGCGCCCGAATGAGGTTAGCTATTTGAAAGTAGAAAATAAATCCGTCTACATCTGCCTGGACAAAGGGAATACGGCGTTATTTAATTAGGCATACATGATGATGTTTCATTTCATGTTACTTACGTGTATTTCACACATATATCATCAGATCTATTTCAAGCTCGGGAACATGTTTCCAACTTTAAAAATACCTTATTGCACTTAGCAGCACACTGCTCTGGGTTTCAACAGTTTTACAATGGCCATGAGTGGTGGTCTAGTCACCTATTGTTTAACACAATGTCTGGTCATCTCGACGGACATAGTGTCTTGTTTAAGGACATGATTCCAGCTAATACTATGCCATTTCCACAAATGTCTCAACGTCCAATCAATAAGTCTGTCTGCTTCATTATTGACGTTAGAATTGATAGAAGTGATAAGTCATAAATTAGTTACGTTTTTATGAACCAGTGATTTCTCTTAAACCCTTACTACAGCTACTTGTGACAAAATATAGTGTTCAACAGGCGAAAACTTAACAAATTCACCATTTAATTTGTGATGAAACAGTGAGTTCTCTTAAAACCCTTACAACAGTCACTTTTGACAAAACAAATAGTGTTTAACAGACGAAAATTTAAAACATTTAATTTGTGATGGTAGTAATTGTATTGTTTTGAAAACTTAATAAATTATTATGTAAAGAGAATCGATATTAAGGAAGATATAAACTGTTGCATTTATCTTGCAGAAATAGTGTCCTGTTCCTGTGAAAAAATATGGATCTTTAATGTACGATTGTTGATAATGCTATTTAACAGTGTTACTTTAATTTTATTTTCAAACTGATGTGTATTTGAAAGTTGAAATTCTATAAGAAAGTAACAGTTGAATGTGTCACATTGCCAAACGACACACGTAATATCTGTTTGTTTCTATGGTTTCCAACACTTTCCCGGTTAACGTCTCAGTTGTATGGCCTTTACGACTAATAATGTAACTATAAACCACAAATTCGACATATGTGAACACTATATCAGACCGCAGAGTCGCGTGTTGACGCATAATGGAATAGTCACAGATGAAAATGTTCACTGAGGTGCAAAGTGTGTTTGGTGTGCGTGTGTTAGACTATCGGTCAGTATATAGCCCGGAAATACACACACTAGTTAACTGCAACACATGTCACACATCAGCTCTACATGTATATGTTCGACATATCATTGTGAGAAAAACTATACTCCTCAAAAGAAGTTTAGGGTAAAGCATAGTGAAAACAATATTTTCTTAACAAGCTTGAGGCAGTGTAACCGATACCCACATGAAAATATGTTGGTACATAGGTCAAATGCCATTGAGTGCATGTTTAAAGTGACAATCATGAACAACATGTGCAAATGCTGCATGTGCCGATACATAATGAATTTCAATATTGAGGAACGTTTGACATGCAGCAAATTGTCCAAAAATTCATTAAACTTCAGCATTACATGTTCACCTGAAAATTAATTTAATTGGTAAATTTTTAGTAGAAACAATATAGCATAAATACACCCTTTCTAAAAAAATGCTCATATAGCTAGTTCCGGCAAAATATTAAACAGCATAATAGATACTGTCAGTTTTATGAGTAGTTTTATTTATACTATGATATTATATTATGTAATGTTTTCATGCTTTATAAACTTAAATGAAAAGCAATGACGCCATATTTCCCACACATTTATTCTGGTGTACGATAGGATACCGCCATGCACCAAACACGTAGCTGTTGTGCCAAAATATTATCTTAAACCCCCAAAATGAAAATATCTCCTCACTTTCTGATATTAATGGACATTGCAGGCCAGTCGTTGATCAACGCAAAGATCACAGAGACACAAACACACACAAACACACAGCCACAGTGATGATTTAATCGTGTATATTCTTTTATGCATAGGCAACAATACAAAACAGATCTTGAAAGAAAGGAGTGTTTACAGAAATGGTGTGCGGTAATTTCGACGTCGTCGTTCTGTCTGAAGATGTGAGTCACACAGAGCCTTTGATGACGAATATTTATTGCTTTGATTTAACGTTTCCCATTTCCCATGCATAGTTTGTGATGGATTTCTTGCTCACATCATCAAAAGTTACGTTGCTTTTGATTTCAATGGATCTGGAAGATTTATATAATACCTTCATGAATGTGAAGTTGTTTTGATGTTTACAGGTACATGTTACCTTTCAGCATAGTTTAGCAAATTCTAAAGCAGTTATGAATAAGATTACAAAAAGAATAGGAAATCATTTGCAAAACGCATACTTCTATACTTAAAGCTTTAAATGCAGAATCTGTATGACCGAAATCGTTGGTCGTTATGCTACATAACACAATCTTTCAGAATCTATTTGAATGAGGTGAGACGAGAGGCATTGAGTCTGCACTGTGGAAATTTGCGCTATATAAGAACTATTTATTATTATTATTATTATTAGTTATAAGGCAGCGGAGTCCATAGTTTCATTTAGTAATAATAATGTTAGGTCTTGTATAGCGCTAAATCCAGGCTTGTATACTTTGCTCAAAGCGCTCAGCATTATTACCCTGGTGTAACCCAAGCAGCATCTAGGCGCTAGAAGGTTAACAATACTCCTGATGGAGGACCAGCACCCAGTTTCAGCTGGGTGTACTGAGGCAATTTACGAGTATAGCCAGTGAGAGGCAGGGGCGAACCCTTGAAGGCCTGGAAGCTTTCAACGCCAACCGATCACCCATCCAACTACTCTCCGAGCTGGACGTTGCCTAACATCGCAAGCTCGTATTAAGCAGAAAACAAGTTTATGCCAGAGTCTATAAAATTAAACATTTTCTGTAATTTCTTGTACATTGAAGGACGAGTCATTATCATGTGCTGCGAACAGACCATCTGTGATAACTGTAAGCTTGCAAACACCTATAGCATGAAGGTCAAATTCTTAATGCAGAAACATAATGGCAAAGAAAGACATTGAATTAATTAATAGAATACACGGAATTACCTCAGTCTCTTCAAAGAATACCTTTTTATCCAGTCTTTGAACTCCAAGTCTGTGAAGTAATTACCAGGAATCCACCTCCGCATATTTGCAATCCAATGAACACTCTTTGGGTTAAACAAGTATGTTTACAGAGATCTTGCCTTAATCTCTTTCCTCAGTAGATAACAAACACACCTCAGTTGAAAAAGGAAGTCCGCGTTCATCACGTTAATTGGTCCTTTGAATCGTTCCTGCTACCTGATCGTTTATATTTTGTAGTTCAGAGGTAGATACCCGTACATATTTACACAACACGTATAAGAAAACGTACTTTAATAAACCAAAACATAAAGAATCAACGGGGTTTTATAAGTTACCGCATGTGTTTGACAGGTTATTTGTTGTCTATCGATCCTACGGTCGTGGGAGCGTGACATCTACAGTCCCCCTTGGAACATTTGAATATATGCCGGAGTGAATTATTCGAACTTAGTGAACAGATCATATTGAAATCAGAGTGAGTGAGTGAAATGGATTTTTCATTGCAGGGGGCAATATTTTAGCCATAACGCAATGAGATGTATAAGAGGCACATCAGGAAAAAGGAACAACACAGGATCGATAGTAAGAAAGAGAAAGCAAAACATCCTCATTTTAGACGGCTCGTATGGCAAGCATGAGGATACTGGGGTCCTATTGCTTCTGGTGTTAGATCAACAACCCCGGGAACGCCACGGAGTTGAAAATAAAAAAAACAAGTGCTAAAATCGATCCGTAAATGAGTGACTTTTTATCTTGATGGATCTTGATATCAAAGCGAAGCCTGTGTCCCATTCATATCAAATGAAAGGATACCAAAAAGATACAGAGTTTGCTAACACATACTAAACAGGCTCCTCGCTAGTGTCTGACTCTAAACGCCCCGTGTTTTCGGGGGATTACCGTGGGGGTCACTTTGGAAGACTTGGGTCCTGGTAATCCAAGGCATGTCGCGCAAAAAAGGTGGATATTTTGCTTTCACTTTTCTTAATATTGAAATTTGTTATGTTTTATCTTTTTTCTAGACGTGTCCCTTGCAAATTACGATGTTTTATGGCTGAAATATTGCCCTTGCAACGTACATGTAAAACATCATACCAACTCAACTCTGATCTAAATGATATGCAAAGATATGATTTGCAAAATGTGATTCATTTGCAGTTGGCATCAGAGACACGAGCTTTAATATTTTGTCACCTTGGAAAGTTTACTCTTTCACTATGTAACTATTTACAGTTATATATAAATAATCATTTCAATATATCTGATATTTTTGTACCTAATAATATTACATATCACACATAATATGTAGAGCCGATCTATTTACAAAACCTGCATGATAATGTAGAGTACATGTAGTTAATCTAGGGTCGTTACTCATCAATGGGAGTTGGTTTACATGTTCAGGGGAGGGCTGTGGCGCGATTGATTTTGAAAGTTGTATTTTTGGTAAAATTGACCATGTATATTCAAACGTTTGCTGTTTATTTAGACACACTTTTTTTAACATTGTGTGGAAATATATGGTTTTGCTGTGAAGTATCGTTCAAGCCATGGCATTGTTGACACAGACTCCTCAAGTACTTGATCTTGGATGACTTTCGAATACTTTCATAATTTATGAAAAGTCTCCTTATCACAAATGTTCACAATGGTTTTGGCCATTCACACAGGTATTAGATATGAGAAAAGAAAGTGATTCAAATGTACAATGTTCGAGATTGGAGGGAGTAGAGCAGCAGCACAGAGGGTTTTGATCAAACGAACGAGGTACCAACATCTGAACACATAAGCATCCGTGATGTGACCTAACATGAACAGATATGAACATTTGCCGAAGACCCTCTGCTGCGTTTGGCCCCTGTTGACCTGAAAGGGGGGACCAAAAATGACTTTGATCAAACATACGAGATACCATCTGGCGGGCCTTAAAGCAACAGAACATTAGTTTGGCACAGGGAGTGTTGTACTCTGCAGATGCACACGATTAGTTCCAAATGTGTTTCAGGTGGTATTTTAAATATTTACTCTTGGCCAATTCTAAGATACTGGGCATTGGGGCCACATTTGGGGCCGTCTGGCGGTCCCTTTGCAGCAAACGATTTGTCTTGCATTGTCCATTCTGTGCTGTATTGGATATAAATGTCCCTTTGAAATTGGTTTCATGTATTACCTACGGTGTTTGATCTGGGCCAATTTCGTGGGGCCCCTTTGAGGGCGTCTGTCGAGCCTTAAGCAGCAGCAAATTCGTCTGTCATGGGACTTTCTATACTCTATGTGTAGTACCTGATCATTTTAAACTGGTTTCAGATGGTATCTCGTATGTTTGATCCAACTCATTTTTGGGCCCCATTTTCAGGTCAACAGGGGCCAAACGCAGCAGAGGGTCTTCGGCAGACGTTCATATCTGTGCATGTTAGGTCACATCACGGATGCGTCTGTGCTCAGATGCTGGTACCTCGTTCGTTTGATCAAAACGGTCTGGGCTGCCGGTCTAGGGGGTCGTCAAACTCGTGAAAGAAGTGACCAGCTGGAAAAAGGCTGGAAACCAATTAAAGACTTTAATCATGCAACGTTACTTGCCTTTGATCTTTTGAATCTGAATATGTTTTTATTCATATTTTCCTTTGAGTATAATTTATATTGAATATTATTTCCTTCGTATTTTTCTTTGCTTTTGACCAAAGAAGTGAGCAGACTTATTTAAATGTAATATATTTGTCAGTACTTCTTTTCTAACTGAGATTTTACTTCGGGTTATAGATAAAATGTTTCAGTCATTGAAACAATACTTCAGTTGCAGTGCTACTTGATCTTGATCGTAGGCATCCAAACAAAGGATCTCCAATTACTCTGAAATCCTTTGTACAGTCTTATTTTCATACTTTATTTGCATGGTCGCCTGCCCACCCTACCCCGTCTCCTGTGTCGCCAAATATAAAGGTTCACACTGAGAGAAATAGAGATTCATAATGTTCTTAAAGACAAAACGAAAATAAAGCACTACCCCACTACAATCGAGTTCCAAAGAAATCCACAGAGTTACGTGGGCTCGTGCTTCCTAAGTACGGTGACACTCCTCAGTGATTTAATTGGTATGTACTTGACGCAATATTGATCGAGTTCATTACTTACCATAATATTATTCGTTTTCGTTTAAAGGAAACATTTACTTTTTTCTTCATGTTTGGCAGACAAGGCGAATAAATTGAGATATTTCACTTCTGTGTCTATCGATCTCATTTATGATGTTTTCCTCGATGGGCACCGTGCACACCAAGAAGCTGAACTATGTCAACGTTAAACATCATCTTAACTTAACTCATATTTAAGTTTGTTTTCTTCTCTTTTATGTCCTTACATTCATGTTACCACGTGGGACTTCTGGGGAATGTTACTTATAAAGAATAGGGTCTCAGTAACCCAATGGCGTACTAGGGGATACTTTTCTTTCTAAAGATCTGGTTTGTTCACAATTTGCACATCACGCTGCCTTATGAATAAAATATTGTCCTTGCAACGTAAAACTAATCGCGATTTAAGTAGGTTTAAAATTAGTCTATTATATTAATTATCCCAATGCACACGCACTGAAAAAAAGGATTCATTAGTTTTTGCAAGTACATCTAATAACGTTGCTGAGACAATTTTCAAAAACAAAGTAATAAATATTCTTTATGAACAAGAAAACAGACCTTATTATGAGTTTAGAAATGTTAGATAAATGTCAACGCTTCCAAATGACGTCCAACCCAAATGTTAGATCTATCAACATCTACAGGACACAACGGTACAATAGATTATTGTAAATTGATAGACTTTTGTTTCTAGACCACGTCTGGGACAGACTGTTTGATTGTCAATCGTACTTACGCGCACACAAAGGAAAGCTTGCTTTGAGGTTGTTCAAAACAAACAACCGGAAGGACGCCATGTTTACGGATGACCGCAGAACCTGATTTCAGACGCGTGACATTGTCTTGTCAAAGAATCAGGTCCAATTTCAAATAAATTATGTTCAAAGAAAGAAAGACGAAAGAACTGATTCAACATAATACATTGAACTGTTCGAGTGCTGACCTCCATTTCAATTGTGCTTTTGGCCTGGGTTGTTTCTTCAACACCGTCAAAGGATTAAACATTCGTTTTTAAAAATGACAAATTGATTAATTACGAAATGAATAAATACAATGAAAACAATTATAACAAAACAGCTCAGTTTGCTTACGGTTAATACACAACCAAATCCAAACATATAAATAAATGAAATGAGATATGATAGAGACAGAGAGTCACAGGGTGAGATACAGATAGATCGATAGGTAGGTATTCTTGATAATAAGATGAAAGAGATAGACACTGATATTGATATAGAGACGGAGCAAGAGATGAATAGATGGATGGAATGATTTATTGGATGAATGTATGGATGGAGGAACAACAACACTTATGGTTGATAATTTCTACAATTTCCTTTGAGCGACGTTTCGGTGCGTGTTCTCAAACCTTCATCAGGCATCATGAATTTAGAACAAGAGAGACACATGGAGCAAGTGATTTGATAACAAAACGATGAGAAGTTTCACATCAAAACGTCGTCCAAAGAAAATTATTTATGTGTATGTATGCATGTATGTAAGTCATGCGTGCGTGCATACATGTAGATAGATAGATAAACAGGTAGTTAGATTATAGATAGCTAGACAGATAGATATATAACAACACTTTCTAATACAGTTTCAATGGTGACATCGTTTCCAACATAACAAATGTAAAGTCGAACTTGGAGAACTTGGAAGTGAAAAAACATCTTTGTTGTATTATAATATTTCAAGATGTCCTGTTTGCCCTGTCCGGTGAGTTGGCCTCGTGCACCGCACGGAGGTCACGAGCTTGCGAAGTGAAGCAACGTACAGCCCGAAGAGTAGTTGGATGGGTGATAGGCTGGCTTTGAAAAGCTTCCAGGTCTTCAAGGGTTCACCCCTGCCTCGCACTGAGACACTGGCAATGTCAGTGGTGTCACCTTTAGTAAGTGGATTTACTCTTAAATTGCCACAGTCCACCCAGCTGAAATTAAGGGGCCCGAAATAAGGTACCTGGTCGGAAAGCGATGGCCATGTGAAAGTTAACCTTCTAGGGCCTAACTGGCAGCTTGGGTTGTATACTCCCCGAGGAGTTGACGAATGTTTTGCATTATACATAGTTCCAATGACTGGGGTTATAATGTTGAGCGCTTTGAGCATGGTGCCGCATGAATAATGCGCAATATAAGTGTACACACTATTATTATCATTATTCTTTGGTGTAGGAATACAACATTATTTTCACCTGAGCTGTATATTCTGTCCTTACAATAATTGCATTTCTACAATTATTATTTTTCACTTCATCCTCAGTATGATTTTATCATTTCTTAATGTTACAGATATTTGATCGGCACGATTTTACATCTAGTTCTTTCCATAATTTATAGCTTATATTTCAGTAGGAGTTTGCTTGGTAGATATATATTTAGATACACGATAGATAGATCAAATGTAATGACATGTAAAAAGATGTAATGAAGCAATGCGAAGGCGTGTTCGGCAAAGCTTTGTAATTCGGCCCTTCAAACGTAGTTACTTAGTTTCGAAAGACTTCTTTTTGAATCAGGTTGCATCTTTTCTACCTTCGTAACGAAAGATCCGAGCAGTCGGGCATTGTATAGCCATTACCACAATTCTCTTGAAGCAATGACATTTTGTGCGGGTGTAAGATATTACTTAATTATATTTGTACGAAGGTCAACTAGACATTTTATAAAACTAACTGCGATTTAAAAGACATCTTTTCGAAAAGAATCAGAAAGGTTATTTAGATACTGTGGCACTGCCTTTGGCAACTGCAACCTGATTCAGCTTTAAAGTCAGGTATGTACACGTGTTATGCACTGTAGCACTTTTAAAGTTGCATACGTTGTCAAAACCAAGGTTTATCGGTTTAAAATAACAACATCTGGAACGATAAATATGCATTTAAGTATGAGCATATCACGATCCACACATAATATATAACATGTTTGTTACTTTTGCCTTTCTTTCATTTTATTTTACTTCAATGTCATTTATTGTAATTCGCAAACTTTCTGAGTAGTCTTCTTGTGAAGATTAGTAACAAGATATTCGGATTACATTCGGTGCTCCGCCGTAACGTGTCATTATTTGTATCCAACTTTTTATTAAACTCCGTACAGCAGCGATTTACGTACAAGTTTGAGAGGTAGAAGGAGGCATGCACAATGAGGAGTTTGAACGAAGTACCAAATGAATTAGTTTCAATCTGAGTGGAATTAGAGATGCAGCATTATTTAATTAGATAAGCATTTTTATAATGTCTGTTCTACAGTTTATGTTATTTATTTAGTATAGAATACACCAAACATATTTCATGCTCGGCAACACGTAAACAGCTTAAATACATTTGTCAAAGCACGGAATGGGCATCGCTTGTAGAAATGCTACTCTAAAAGGTAGTGTGCAGTTCTGGACTTGGATATCATTGTCTGTGAAGCAGAGACATCCGTTCAAAATAAAACCCATAACTCATATTAAATTCAAAAAGGATATATCCAATAATGTTCAATCCAGGGGTATACATATTTAACGGCCAGGTATGTGACATTCGGACGTCGTTTTAGCAGAAAACAAACCACCACGAAACTCGAAAATCACTCCTTGTTTAATGCCGTCTGAAAAAAAATAGGTAAATGCTTCATGTGTCAGAAATAAACGCCTAACGAAACTAGACCGACCTGTGTCTAGCGTAAAGCGAATACAAGAAGAACTATACTGACGTCCCAAAGAAAGTATATCAAGATTTTGAGAGACTACTGAATAAATTCACAAATGCGTTGGATATACAAGAGATATCCCTTC
>JAUELE010191139.1:0-13487 GCA_031471655.1 Diodora aspera
ATTATGGGTGGTGTACAAACGTCTAACGATTTAAAACAAGTCTTTTCTCATTTTGGCAAACTGTCGAATATGCTCGTCAGAAAGGCAGCGAACTGTGTATCCCCTGATAACATTCCTCTCAGAAGGGAGTGGGCCAGAAGACACTTTCTACCCCTTGAAGTTAGGGGAACCAAAAGAAATGTTGTACCCCCTGATAAAATTCCTCTCCGACTGATATCAATCACCTTTGTCAGTACAAAACTTGAATCTTTCAACTGACGCGATTATCTTGAAAAACACATTACAGCTAGGTTTGGACGTCAACCCATATTTGACAAGTATTTCCTGGTTATCTGAGTTGTACAAAGAATTCAGACCAGCAAACTCGATGGCAGACAGGTCTGTGCTCAATTCAGTCGACAGTATATTCCAAATAAAGACCTCTATGACATTAAACCACTAATATTGATTGACATATACGGAGAAGTCTAATCTCACCGAAGCTTTGAGAGAGACAAGTTGTAGATTTCAGTGTCTCTGAAATGTACATCAGAAAGACTGCTCAGTTTATGCAACATGATTCGGACGTCGCCACAAGGAGACACATTATATTCCAAAATAACATAACTTGGATGCATCAACAATCATCACACACTGAACGTTTTAAGAACATTTTAAATCAATGCTTGTCGTACAAGGTGACTAAAAGAAGGATCTGTAGGTCAGTAGGTTGTAGGTCATATAGGACAGGAGTTCGTTGATAAGTCTTATTACTTGAACTGGTCCGGCAAAACGGTATATCCGCCATCCTCAAAAGGAAAGTGAAACAATATAAGACACACCGCTTAGAACAACGTATTTTAGCGTATATATTAAACTAAAAACTGGCATTTTAGTCCCAGAAATAAGCTTAATCCACAAAACTATGTTCATAATACAAACAAAAATAATAAAACCAGAAAAGGAGCCCAAAGATATTCCCAATATTCCCTTGCTAAATATCTAGACTTGGGTAGGCTTCATTTTCTATGTATCCTATAGGGTCTGGGAGACAGACTAATTAAACTATTAGTATGTATATTACAGTAAGATTTCTTCATACGTGACTGTATGACTCCTGAGTGAATCGTTACACTTTAGACGGTATGATAAATGGAAAGTGTGCTTCCGAACGCTAAATAGGTCCGGTGCTATCTGTGAAACAAATACCATAAACTGTAAATTATACATTGTAAAAGTATATGCCTTATGTTTAACGCCATATTTTATTAATCCCGTCAGATGTAGATATATTTATTTTCTGCTTTTATACAGGCCTGCCTCATTTCGAACCTCTCTCTATGGGGTTCGCTGAAGAATGTTCCGTCGATTTCCGAATATGTGCCGAATGCATTTAGTTGCAAGTGAAACGAAGGTTACAATTTCCGAATATGTTCAATATTCTGTGGGAAACTTCGGATTAGTTATTTATTTAGTTTGTAGCTCGGGAATCCTAAATGAAATTAGAATATCCGAGAGACTATTAAACCGATAAATATGTTTCTATTATTCGTGAACTGTACATAATTATTTAGGTATATTTATTGTTCCACGGGTTGTTTTTTGAAAAGACAAAACTAACTTTGACCACGTATCTAACTTGCAATCTTCAAAATTACTGCAAAAGGTGTGAACTAAAACGTTTGCACACCTTTCAGAGTGACAAGTCAGGGAATATTGACCATTGTCTGGGTCAGTTCGGACTGTACACCGACTTTCTCTGTCGCTACTCGGACTAGATAGAAGGTTACATTTGACATACCTATCCTTTTAAGTGGTCTATGTGTCATTGTAGTACGGAACCGCTGAATGTTGTCTGATCATATAATTACTTTGCGTCAGAGAAAAGATGTCATCGCATTCGCACTAACAGTATGACCATTTACTTTTGGGAACAATTGGTTTCTAAACTAGTTTGAAGACAAATCATTTATTTTATGTTCTGTCACAAACTAACCCTAAATAATCATTTAACGTGTCAACTCAAACAAAGCAATGCAATCTACTTTGAAACGACTTAAAAAAAACCTTTAAACTCATTGGTAACTAAAATTAACAACCTGCGCTGTGACCTTTCTTCGCAATAACGGCCATCATGAGTGTGCAACTGCTGATGGAGGGATGGCACGTTATGCAGGACTTACGTTTTATTCTGACTGCGTGCGCTTTTTGTCGCATTTTTCATTGTTTTCATAATCATGCGTTCATTCATCTCCTTCAGCATACATGTATTATATAATGGATGTGGTAGAGTAACCACAAGGCAGCTGATCGTTTAATCACGGGTCTCAGGAATTGCACGTGCATGGATCTTCCCAGCCTTTAAAAATTAAATGCACTCGTCTGAGCACGGCGTTCCGCCTTCCGGGCAGTATTTCGACTTCTGCGCAGTATCAGCCTATATTTGATTACCAGTGGTGGGCGACATTAAGTGACATATGTATAAAGTGAGCAAAATGAATTCTTTCCACGTGTCTATTATGTTAGCGTAAAGAAACAAATAAGATGTACAATTGTAGATATATATGTATATATATTAGAGAAAAAAACAATCCAAAGTTGTTACAACATTAGTGTGTTCCATTTGCAACAACTTTGGATTGTGTTGTTTCTAATATATAAAACTGAGTGATAAGGATTTAATCCGGACTTTCTCATATATATATATATATATATACTGACGTCCAAATAAAACTATACTGAGACTTTTTTCTCTGTAACGTTTCTTTCGGACGTCAGTATATTTTTAGAATTCTTTATCCATCTCTCTAGGTACGTAAGTATGGATATGAAGAACACTGATGAAGGCTTGTGTCAGACAAATGTACATGCCTTCATAACACTGCGCACAACTCTTACAGAACACTCTCTTCCGTCAACAGCATGACATGGATAATGTTGGGTATGCACTTTCAAATAGGGTACAACCAGGAATTACATGTATGTTGGATATGTTATGAGGTGAGTTGGCCGCGTGCATCGCACGTACATGTAGGCTACAAGTTTGAGATGTTAAGCTACTTGGAGCTCGGATATCCCGTCAGATAGGTGATCGGCTTGCGTTGTAAAACTTCTGGATGTTTAATTGCCTCAGTCAACCTTTGCTGAAATTGGGTCTATCTGGTCGAAAATATTTGCCAACGTTCTGGCACCTAACTGGCGGCTGGGACTGTATATTCTCCGGGGAGCTGAATAATGCTTTCAATCGTTCGTTGTTCCAATGACCGGGGTAATAATATTCGAGTAGGGCGTTTATAATGGAAGCGCTATATACATTAATTAGTAGTAGTAGTAGTATTAAAGAAAATCCTGATAGTGTAGATTTTTAAAATGTATACCACATGCTGTGCGCGAAGCGAAGCAAAAGCATTCTTGATTATTCAAGCTAAATAGTGCATCTAAATAGAGTCTGTTTTCACCATTTAATACAATTTGAATATCTTGCAATAATGTCATACCATCTCCACCCAGCCGAAATACATCAAAGAGGTCGGAGTGACTGAATAACAATTTTCACTTCCAATCAATTTCTCTCTGAAGCGTTTCATCTGGTGTACTGTGTGTGATATGATGAGTTCTGTCTGCCAGGTAGCTGTCATGGGGGCCGCGAGAGACCAAAAACTTAATATTCACAAATCGTTTGAAGACATCGTCACTTTAGGAAATGAATTTGACATTGTATCGTCAAAGAGCGAACAATCAGCAGGAAAATGACAGAGCCATAAATGGTATTTCCCAGGAGCAGCGAATCAATTATATTATTGGTTGTGACAGTTTCTCGGTTTTGTGAATCAGTTGTGTGAGCCCGGCCGTCGACGACAGAAAGTGCTAGCTTTCTTAGAATTGTTAGAGGCGAGGGATGGCGCAGTGGTTAGCGCGTCGGCAAAGCAATCTGTCAGCCTTGGCGGTTGTGGTTTGAGTCCCCCCGGGTATCTCTCTTTCAGCCCGGAGAGACTTGGGACCCGACACCGACCTGACGTTGGTGAATCTGTGGTGATGTGGCTGAAAGATTGCCGAAAAGCACGTAAAACCCCAAATCACTCACGCACTGTCCCTTTGGGACTCGAACCGGAATCAGACATCAATCTCCATCAAGAAAGAACGGCTGGTAGATTCTCAGCCTTAAAACCGACACCGACTTGATGTTGGTGAGTCCGTGATGATGTGGCTGAAAGATTACAGAAAGCTCACTCTTAGAATTGTTAGTTAATGTTAGGGAGAAACCGTATGATTTATTGGGGTGGAGGGAAGATTTTTCTCTTGTAAACTATTAACTATTTTGTTCATCTCGTGGCATGAGACAATATATTGTTTCGTTAGATAATTACCGACAATGTATCTATTTTTCAAATATGTTTTATTCAAGATACGTTTGATTTCGTATGTAATTACAGAAATGATATAATGTAGTCAAAAGGGGAGAAATTTAAAGGTTAACGTTTGAAACAGGTTCATGATAACTTTTATGATCATAAAATGAAAAATTTAAATACACTTTATTTGTATTACGTATACTTCCCAACGTTCTGTGATGTACGCTTTTGCTCCCGGCTTATATTTGACATCTACGTAGAATTATTTGATGCAAATGTTATATGTAAGTGTACATGTACTTCCTAATGTGATATGACGGGTGCTATCGCTTTCTATATAGTTTGTACATTTACTTGGAAATACTAGATACAAATGTTATCTAACTGTATACCATAATGTGAGGTAATGAGCGGAGCGTATAAAGGAATATGTATTAAATGTGAAAACGTAAACCGTCAAATTTGATCTCCTTACCAATTAACTGAGGAGTTTTATACGATCATAAGTATCTAAATTACAATGTAATGTTCACTGGTACAGCGGACACTGCAGAATTCACTTGGATGCCAATAGACAACCTGTTCAGATGATAAAACATCACTGAGATCGTTCTATTAAGTGATTCATCATGTTTTTAAGACTGATGATTCTTATGCGAGGTTAGAATAGGGCCTCAGTAACCCAATGCTTGTCGTACAAGGCTACTAAAATGGTGATCTTTTGCTTTCACTTTCCTTTCTATCGATCCCTAGAATCGCTCGATGTGCTCCTTGCACATCACGTTGTGTTATGGCTGAAATATTGCCCTTGCAATGTAAAACATCATTTCAACTCAACTCAACTGTTATGTGAGGAGGGTTGACATCCTGCAGCGAAAGCTTGAGAAAGTTTGATGACCTTCAGGTTTGGATAGTAGTTGGAATGGGTGACGAGAAAGCGTTCAGGCCTTCAAAGGTTTGAGCTGTCTCACACTAAGACACCAACAATGTCACCACTGTAATCGTAACCGTAGGTGGCTGTGTTCGTTAGTCCAATGGGATGGTGTAGTTCGCTTAACCATTGGATACACATTGCGTTTAGTTCTTTTCTGTTTCCAATGTTTCAAACGTTCATGATGCACAACAGTACAGGTCGTCATGACCTACCTAAATACGCCAATCGTAATATGTTTGTGCGAAACTGAAATTCAATTGCCTATAGGAAAAATAAGACGAACGTTGATTCACGAATCTCTGCTTCACTTGTGATAATTATAATCGTTATGTTCATCGAATGTGTCTGGTAGTTCAAACAGTGTACGTTGAGAAACGGGCTGGAAAACCTCGAAATCGATGGCGTGATAAATTGAACATGTGTAGCTATTGAGTTCACGCAGAGTGTTGTAATCTGTTGTAAAAGAGCCGGGATTCACTAATCGTTTAAAGACAGCATCACGTTACCGAATATCTCGGCAATATGTCGCTCAAGTGCAGATAATTAACAGAAGCACCTCGAGCACTAAATATCATTACCCCGAGACACGATTTGAATACAATAACTGAGAACAAATTACTGATATAGATGTGTCATAAAACGGAGAAAGACGAGTCAAGTTTTAATGATTATTTGGTTGTGAGTGTCTTAGCTCAGGAAAATTAACTCGATATGTAATTGTGGTTATTTATTTTCAAGAAAATGTGACATTTATAAGACAGGAGAAGACGCGTGATGTTAGTTATTTGGTTTCGAGTTTCTTGGCTCAGAAACATTACTTCTGTTTGAGCTTGAGATCTGGATGTACTTCATACAGACCAGCGGGAACAGGGTGATAGGGAGGGCTTAGCCCCCTGTTATGTGTCTAGGAACGTTCTAGGGGAGACAACTCCTTCATTACTAGATTACACTGGCAGTAGATTAAGGGAGATAACTATTATTAAACTATTACTTCATGTAGCTCTCCTGGCTTAGAGATACAGTTGGTAAAGCCTTGCATGGCTGCCTATACAGGTTACGCCATGTGCGTTTTAGTTAAAGCTGTTTGATCCAATCCGTCCGTGTAATACATCACATCCACCCACACACACACACACACCCTCACACCCTCCCACACACACACACTCACATCCATATACACACTTTTTCCTGACACTGTATTGCATATGTGCCATTTTGGAAAGCGAAAGAAGAGATGCTGCAAGCAGGCAACTTCATTGTTTACATCAGATTTGTGTCAAAAGTAATGTGTTCTAACCCCAATGAAAGACGCTACATTTACCTTTGAACATATGACCGGACGGTAACCCTCACTGTAACACCCCACCCTCATCCCACCCACTTGTGATATTCGAGATCTGCCCCGCCCCCGCCCCCGTCCCCAACACACACTTTATGAACTGTGTTCCAACGGCGCTGTCATATACCACATGATATACTTAACCCACGAGCTGGTTATCTGATAACCAACACCAATCGTGCAAGTTTTGCGAAAAAGATGGGGACATTGCACGTGCTAGGCGGAAAAAAAGGCATGCGCGACCGTGTGGTATATGTGAAACTCTAATCGGTATACTTTCTTTTGATTGTAAGTATAGTTACCTTAAGTTAGTCCGTTTGTGTCTGTTTTACGCCATCTTCAAACTGTATGCAGGTCGTAGAAGGGTATGACAATCACTACGCTGTTGGTAGACTGTAGGCATATTAATCAATGCCTTTTTTCTCACCGCCCGGGTACGTCTCTTTCAACCAGAAGATTGCAGCCTCACACCGACGTGGCGTTGGCCACACCGTGGTGATATGGCTAAAAGATTGCCGAAAACCCATGTAATATCCAACATCACTCACTCACTTACACCTTTTATACCTCAAATCCCATCTGTCATTATTAATTTCAATAAAGAGACCTACATATGTATCGCACAATCAGTCGCACGTATCGGGACATCTTTGCCAGAAATGTACATGTTATTCGACGGATAATATAGCAAGGTGTCAAGTGCTCTTTTGAACAAATGGAGCTGTTTAGGATCGTTTGTTATTTCACAGAATCTAAATAACAGCTGTCAAGGCAGGCGGTGTTGAACGAATTAGACCAAACAAGTCGTCACGTCGAAAACGTCGCCACAAATTAACCTAGAAATCTGAAAAAAGCGATCAATTGCTGTCGATGTTGTTGTAGAAAATATTTCACCAGTAAATGAATTAACTTGTTGGCCCTGTCTGTAGGACATCTATCTACAAATGCTCGTTCTGTGTGCGCTGTCTTATAACGACAGCTGATCTTCTTCCGTTCTTAAGACCAGTCAACGTTGACGTCATGTCATTCCTCAAGACTACAAAAACGATCAGAAGAAATAGTAATACGCAAAGACGATAATAAGAACTATTTATACGTATACCGAATGTGCAACGAAATCACAAACAAAAATAAATAATAAGTATTAAGATTATAGCACGAATTGTATTCTTCGACGTGGGTCTAACTTTGTCAACCAGTTTGATGTGGCGATCAGTTCGATTATCTCAATTGTTCTCAGGGGTCTTGATTTAGTATAACCCATGGACTGGTTATTTGACAATAAACCAAAGGCGTACAAGTTCCGGTCACGTGTTCCGCGTGGTATATGGGATAATGCATTGTTCCGCTTGGATTATGAAACAGTGCGCGTGGTATAGTGGAAAGTGCACGTGCACTGCGTGGTATATGGACATTAACGACCAACTCTTTCCCGGAGGCTGATATGACCTTCTCGCTTGCACTTGCATGTTTTATCAACTACTATCCTCAGGAGGGCTAATTATTGCAACCACATTTGTATGTATGTTATTCAGTCTGGTCAGAGGTCAGACAACCCTACTGCCCAGGAAATCATTTAGATAGCTAAATAACGCACATACAATGATGTCGCCCAAGTGTCCGTCCAGCTCTTATTGTAAATACAATGGTGGAATAATGGCATGATGCCCAGTAACTTGAATTTGTGAACATTTACACAAGAACTGCAAGACATCGTATATCGTCCAGAAATACGATATCCAAGGTTGTTCAGCTTCTATTAACTCTCGAGATTCGCCACTGAGCTCCCTGCTGCACTGTGGCTAATCTACCACGTGCATTACACGCAGGCACGTTTGTAAAGGGGAAGAGCCCAAAGTCAAAATACAACGTACAGCCCCATATAATATTCATCCCTCCGCCAGCAATTGCACCTTTTGGGTGGGTTTGCACCATGCAATTTGGGCGAGGCTACGCGCATGTCACAATTCAACTTACATTTGTGCACCGATAGTAGATGACGGAGATGCGATAATTCAGTGTCTTGTCCTGGAGGTGTAAGTGACTTGTACCCCGTCAGAAGTAAAGCAACGATAGTATCAGGAACAGCAACTATTTATGATTGGAAGCCACTCGCGCAACGTTTGATTCCCTCATAAATATGCCATTCTGATAACAATTCGGAGATTTCTGTCTTGATATAATCTTCATCGATAACATCCTTCGCATTTTGATGCTTTAGATTCACTGTTTTATGTGCATCTGTAAAAACAGGTACAAGTTGGTTGGATTGTGACACTCGGCAATCTTTCAGCAATATGCCCACTTTCGTCAGTTGAGTGCAGGCAGAATGCACACCAGTAGGGAGCTGGGTGATTTTGATGCAGTACTGACGAACCAATGCTTATGCCACAATGTGCCAGTGCACATTTGATCACTGTTTATAGACATGCATAGCCGCAATGTGGCAGTGACTACTGACTACTGCAGAGAAACATGCTCAGCCCTCTACGGCGGGAATCGAACCCCTGACCTTTTGGTTGGAAGGCCGATGCTCAACCGACTGAGCTACACACTGCCTCAAAGGTAAGGAAAGTATAAAATCAAGTATAAATGGACTCGTGCAAATGTACATGTACACTTGGCTGGAATTAGCTTTGAAACGAATAGACTATCCCTGATTATCATTCAAAGAAATTCAATATTAAGATATTGTTGGACACAATGTTGATGAAGTGCATATTAAGCATACCTTACAGGCAATTATTGAAGACGTTTCTTTTGATACAAAACCATTGAGGTTGCTGTGGCCTAGCAGAGACAGAGAGAACTTAAGTATCTATGCTTCAACATCACAGAGTGACAATTCACGACGGTGTGTCAAATTCTTTTTTTTAGTGTTCAGCATAGATCAACAACTCCAGCTATCGATTGTGTCAGAGTGTTGTAATTTGTGGCGTGAAGTACATCATTAAATATATTAACAGATGACAGACAACTAATATTTAGACTATGAGTGTGTTTCGGCTGATATAAACCACCCCCTCCTGCGGTCGGAAACTGATATAACGTTCGAGCACAAGCGAGATGACCATATCAGCTATCTGAGAGGCTTGGGTGTTATTTCCCATTTACCACTCGGAGTACGTGTATTTTCCAATATACCACTCGGAGCACGTGTATTTCCCCCTATACCTCTCGGAACGTGTGTTTTCCCACTCGGAGCACGTGGGTTTTCCCATATACCACACGGAGCACGTGCACTTTTCCCGTATACGATGCAGAGCAGTTATGCGGAACGTCGGTTGATTATCAGATAACCATACCATGGGTAATAACCTCTGCAAATTATAGGAATAATCGAACGAGGTGGTATGCTGTTAAGAATTACATGTTAGTTGAAGTGGATTAGCGATAAGCACATGTCATTTGATAGATTCAGTCAGGTTTGAACATTTTACAAGCAGGATCTCATTGCTTCAGTCACAGTATCACCAAATAACAAACCACTTTTGATTGTTACAAGTTGTTAGAGTATGTACATCTTCCTCTGGTATGGTTTACTTGACGTCTTTCATACACTGAAGTAAAGCTCATCAATGATTGTGGTTTCATTATTTTCTGTTGTCTTTCCTAATCATCCACTTAATGTGTTCCAGAGCAACTGTGTTAACAGGCCAGTTACTCTCACATTTCAAACAATCAATGGTGGTGCGTGACAACTAATAAATGTTTTAAATGTTGTTCAGTATATTTAATGACAAGACAATTGTAATGAGGAAACATCAAAGAACCTAGAAGAATTAGAAAAGGGGGAAGGGTTGGAGCTGGTTATTGCCTACGAGGAAAGTGGTATGTGCTCGACTTACCATTAATGGAACCAATAGTAACACACCGCTGGGACACACTCCAATGGGGAACGTGTGATTTTATCTGGTACTTCACAGTGGTGTCGGAACGTTATTCCGCAAGAAAAGCCTTCTATCGAGATTTTATGGCATTGTAAAAGAATCGTTGTACGTCAATCTTTATAAGTCCTCGGTATGCATTTATCTTTACACGGTTTGTGAGTTCATTACTCTTTTCAAATAGAAGTCCTAGCTTTTCAAGAAAGACCCGCAGTGCCAGCCTGATGTGAGTTTGGACTCCCACAGATGCCAAGTATATCGAGAACAGACATGTGTCCTTCGCAGAGAAGTGTCAATTGGAGACTTTGAACTCTTCGTAATTCGTCGCGGTTTCTTCCTCCAGATGTCTTCACAAGAATGCTCAGAGAGTATACTGTCTCAGATATGTTGACCAAAAAACTATTTTGTTCTCTATTTTCCTCATACGGCTTGTTCCTCTCTATTTTAATTTTAGTTTACAAGCATTCATAATCTCGGTTTAAAGTCCAATGTTGTTGTACAGTGGTTTTCAGGAAACTGCATAAGAAGGTCATCTGTGATTTTTGCAAATGTTTCCATGTGTGTCTATGGATATCATCTCACTCATGACCCAGGCTCTTCGACAGCATGTTTTATGTGACCTGTATTGATATATTAAACTACTACGCCTTAAATTCCAATTCCTGTCAAGGTCCAAACAGCTAAAACATGTTACCTGTGACATACATCCAACATTCCGGTTGTCACAGAGGAAGCTCTCATCTTTGAACGTTGAGTTGATAATATAGAATGCTAAACGAGCTCCCGTGTGATACCATTTTTATTGAAACGAGTGAATAGTTTTGGTATCTTATTTATTACTCGCCCATCAGCTGTGTGGGAAAACAGAATCAGCTCATCATGTTTACGAAAGAGCCGTTGATGGTTTCTAGGTCACGCGTATGAATACACATTTGCAAAAAGGCCAGAATAAAAAGACAACAAACGAGATCAATGCTTGACAAGTATTTGATCACGTGATCAGCAATAAAAGTAGTACCGGCTGCACAAGATGTTATCTAACAATGTGTGTAACCAACTTATTGTTATCAAACGAGTGATCTCACCACGGGCGAGTAATAAAGGGTGTGTCTCTTTAATGCGTATATAAGGAAAGACTTTCACGCCTTTTCTACATAGCAGTACATTCTGCAGTGATTTGTGCAACAAGGTCACAGAAAGATGAGCAGGATATATTTATCGATTTTAATAAAACTTTCGACTGTGTAAATTGTACTACATTATGGGCACGATATGCATAATCGGTATTCGTGGGAAATGTTTTCTTCTTCTCCAATCTATGTACTCTTCTGTTAAAGCCTTGTACCTGCTAATGGAAAACTAAGTGATTACTTTGAATGTCCTGTTGCTGTAAAGCAAGGCCAGGGTTGTTTGTTGAGTCCAATTGTGTTTAGTTTGTTTCTCAATGATATGTCAAGTGCGATGGGTAAAGAGGGTAAACATGATGTACAACTCTACCCCGGTTTATTGGAAATATTTTCACTTCTTTGTGCAGATGACGTGATCCTTCTGTCTGTTACTGGTCTACACAGCTAATTGAATGTATTGGAAACTTTCTCAAAAGACTTAATTAAAGACGAAAACAAAGATAACCGTATTTCGAAAAGTTTCAGGGAATATCAACAAAGTGAGGAGTCATTCAATGTGACGGTGTCGGACCGATCTGTCGACAAATGAAATGTTAGTAGCACCGCTCCGTTGACAACTGGCATAATGTGGAATGCCGATTCTTCGACAAGCGATAATTAGTCATCCATAACGGATTAATTGATATTCGTTGTTGCAACCTCATCACTTATCTAAAGATAAGAGGTTAGAAGTTAAATTATATGACTTGTTTGCTCTGTTAAGGTAGCAACCATTTGATTTTAATTGGGATGGGGGTCTTGCAGATGTTGTAAACAAATGATTTGCAGAGAATGTTGGAGAAAATAAAAAGATCGCACGAGTCAAGAGTGAAAACAATATTGCAGAGCTGGACATACATTTTTATATTTCTCGCTTCCTGGTTATTTAGTTTATCATGAAAACCGTTTGTGATATTTATGTACCTGTAATTACATAAGCAAAAGTAAAAACCTTCCTCGCAAAATTGCGAAGTTGACGCATTCAAGTCTAAACTTTCACACCGTACCAAGGATGAAACCACGCCAATTCCTCAGCTATATGAAATTGTTGATGAAATTGCAAACTAAAGAAAACACTCTCAGACAGCATCAGCTGATTTGCTGGAAATGATGGATCTAGAACTAATAATCATTCAGAGGGATTGCACGACAAACTAAACAAAGTAATCCTTAAGACTTATCCCAATATCTATGAACTCATCAGTGTATTCAAACGGGAGCCATCATTGCTGGAAGATAAAATAAAGCAATTGGAATTCCACGGAGATAAGCACCAGGGAAAAAGATGTACAGGAACATTGACTCCAGGTTAGATTCTCTGAAACATGAGCTCATTAAGCAACATCTTTGTACTACGAATACACGGCTCGTGTAGGTGAACTTTTGAAGTTGAAGTGAGCAATTGTATTGTATTGGTTCGCTCTCTGTTCGCTGTCAGCACGTACAATACTTCAATAAAGATTTAACAACAGCTTGTGTTTTCTGTGATCTAGGTGAAAATGTCTGATGACAGTAATTAACGGTCGTTCCACTTGGATGCTTACAGTTGTCAAAATGCCCACCCGGTTGTCGACAGACTGGTCCATAACCATAAGATATTGAAGAGCGTTGGCCTTCATACTATCGTTACTGTGATCTATACACGCTTCTTACACAGCGCTCTGCCTTTATACGTGTGGGAGACACCTATTTTCGATCACTTAGTTTGATAAAACGTGCGTGGAAGACGAAGTTCTAGACGCGAGTTACCTTAGCTGCCTTGCAGTACATTGTCCTGCTTGTTGTCTGGCTGGTTTGGGTGTGTAACGTGTTGTTGTGATCGGAGTTTGG
>JAUELE010191238.1:0-13487 GCA_031471655.1 Diodora aspera
AGGTCATGCTGCCGGGACGCACATCTGTAACGCCAAATGAACCCTAAAATGACACTTTGGTAATGTGTGTAAGAAATAGATTACTATATACTCAATTCTGTTAGATACTTTTTGCTCGTTTGATACTTTTGTAAACAACTCGTGTGAGATCCATGGTATCTAACAGACACCCGTTTAGTAATCTCTATGTGTAGTGCAATATCCAAACACCATGTTAGCAAAAAGACATGTTAAAAACACTATTGCAAACACCAGGCATGGATCCAAGTAGGGGGCGCTATACTGCCTACAGTCTTTGAACATTTCATTTCTCCTTTTATGTATTTTTAAGTGAGGATAAGTTTATTGAACGTAGCCTTAATTTGTGCCATCTCAGCTGAATTGCAGTAATCAGCTATCCCTAGACTTGCAATTTATATAGACTTGCCAAGTCTCTTAAGTAAAAGAATTACAGGGTCTGTCAGACAGTCTTAGGGAACCCCAGGCACTTCCCTTATTTTGACAAAATATGATTTTTTAAAACTGAGTATGAATAAAGCTCCAGGGCCCATATGCATGAGAAGGAATTAGGCACCTACTACGGAAGTAACTGGCTATTTGGAAGTAACAGTGCTACTTTACTATGCATGAGATGGAAGTAACGCTTACTTCGGAAGTAGCATTGTAATTAATCTACAAAGATTCACCAGATTACTTCCGAAGAACATTACTTCTTTCTCATGTATATGGGCCTAGAACTCGGCAGCCCAGGTTACACCAGTATGTGCATCTACAGCTATCTAGCTAACCCCTCCACCCCGTCAAAGGCTTAGCACCTGTGGTGCCTCCCCATCCCCTTCTTACATTGATGGCGCTACTCCAGATAACTACAGACCAGGAAGTATCTGTATCTAGCACTGTAAGGGTTAAAGTATTACTTATCTCCCAAGCTAATTAGACTTCAAAACGAAAGGAAAGAAAACGATGTCCTTTTTCAACTCTATAAATATTTACCACATATTTACAAAGATAACCGGAAACCTATAATCAGCTTACGATAATACTCTTTCTCTCAGAGAAGAAACTTCGTCAATAATGGATAAATACGTAGATAAACTCCAAGTTTTCAAACCAACATTTAGTCTAGAGGATAGTGGTGGTGTTACAGTAGAAGTCGCGGGGAAAACCTGTTTTCTGTTTAGATGCCCTTTAATCCAGAGTCTAAGCAATGAGATTGCATTTGCTTTCACTGCTGGGGTTAATTTCACTTTGTGGCGTAAGTCTGAGTAGCAATTAGTGATCAGAGCTAGATAAGTCTCACTTCCCTTTTATCTCAGGCTAACCTCAGGGACTGCATCTCCAGGCTGGAATAGCGATCGGTTTCAGCCACATTAGTTGCACATTTCAAGGCAGATAGTTGCTTTGGTAGATTACACTTGGAATGGGAGAGTTCCACTGCTTCTGTCAGTGTTTGTTTCACGTATATGCGCATACTAGCAAGTCATTTCCTGCCCAGTTGACACTTGTGAAGCCACCGGTGTGAAGACAGGTGCATCTGAGAGTGTGGCCGTCACTGGGTAATTCACTTGCAAATACGTCGCCTTTGAAGAAAGATCTCGAGGATTTGACTGTTCTTTTGACAGTGTGACTGAAGACTGATGAAAAGTTAATTTGATTTAAAGAAACACGCTAAATGTGACTGACTGATGGAACCAGGCTGGACTGGCTCAAAGCTTGCACTGAACTGATTGACTCAACTGAACTGACCTGACTGACTAGCTCAATCTGAATCAAACTTACAGAACTGAATTGATTGACTGGCTCAAAATGTGCATTGTACTGCACTGACTGAACTGAACTGAATGGCTGGCTCAAACTAAACTGAACAGAACTGATTGGTTGGCTTGAACTGAAAAGACTGAACTGAAGTGATTGACTGGCTCAAAGCTTGCACTGAAGAGAATTGAACTAACTAACTGGCTCAAAGCTTGCACTGAAGAGAATTGAACTAAACTGAACTAACTAACTGGCTCAAAGCTTGCACTGATCTGACTGACTGAACTGAAAAGACTGACTACCGTAGCTCAATCTGAATCAAACTTACAGAACTGAATTGATTGGCTGGCTCAAAACGTGCATTGTACTGAACTGAACTGATTGGCTGGCTCAAACTGAACTGAACTGAACTGATTGGTTGGCTTGAACTGAACAGACTGAACTGAAGTGATTGATTGGCTCAAAGCTTGCACTGAAGTGAATTGAACTGAATTAAACTGAACTGACTGACTGGCTCACAGTTGGAACTGAACTGATTGAACTGAACTGACCGGCTGACTCACAGTTGAAACTGAACTGAACAAACCAACTGACCAAACGGACTGACTTACAGTTGAAACTGAACTGATTGACTGAACTGAACTGACTAAATGCCTCATAATTGAAACTGAACTGAACTGACGGACTGAATCTCTCTTGCACACATTTCCTGTACATCACATTACCTCATATGGCTAAAACATTTTGATCTATCAGATTGAGACATCAGTTTGCTTCAGCACTGAAACGTTTTAAGACACTGTATGGTGCTTGGCTTGGACTTCAGAAGTCCAGAAGTATCAACCAAGTGGCATCAGTTCAACATGTCGACACTGTTGAAGATGTCATTATAGTTTTAATCTCTCATTCAGTTGTTGTTAAAATGATGAATTTGAGTAACACTTTTCTTTGGTAAAACTCTATGTGTACTTTAACCCTTACAGTGCTAAATTTGATTTTACCTGTAAGTACTAATTGTTACCTGCTAAGCTCTGAAAGCTATATAGATTCTGTTCACCTGTAAATCTTGGCTAGGCAGACAGTAAGATACCAAGCATTAGTTATAATGATCCGCCCCATGATTGTGGAATCAAATTGTTTTTAAATCAAGGTTTTGGCGAGTCTAGTTTCCTTATTTAAGCAAGTCGAGGTTCTCTGATTTCACAATGCCAGACAAAGGGCTCATAATCAGAAAGAAATAAAATCATGACAACTGCACTTTTTTGTGGATGGACAAGTTTGCAGAGACTAATTGTTTGTCTATAGTTGTTGAAGAAGTGCAAGTTAATTCATGAACGGGATATACTAGGAATGAGCCTTATAAGGGTTAAACATGAAACAGAATTTGTAAATACAGTCTTCTGTTTGTATCTTTGCTAATTTCGCATCTACTTTGCACATCAAACAAACTTCATAACTTGGAGTATTATGTACAAAGCTGATTCTATGTATACTTTTGCATGATAAGAAATCAATCTCGCATCCATTTCATTTTGTAGAGAGAATGATATTCATTTCATGTATTTGGATACCAGCAATGCAATTTCAGTTCCGCTACTTTTAACCAAAAGGAATCTGACCTATGCTTGTATATTTCAGGCTTGGGGCAATCAATTTCTAGTTTATTTCATACACTGCCCAAGAGGAATAATGTTGCATTTGCTTTTCGTCAATATCCAGTCACTTTACTGACTCTTGGATTGATTTCACGTACATTTCTCTTCGTCATTGTTCATTTCATTATGTATCAGTTAATAGCTTCAAGGAGTAATGTAGTATCGATAGATATCTTGCAGGTTTCATCTTCTCTCTTGTCCTTTGCTGTCATTAACTCAGCTGACTGAAAAACACTTCACAGGACAGGAAACGATTTTTCCTTTAATTTCCAAAACTACTTTTTCTAAAACTTTGATAAATAAAATCTTTTTACTGTCTTTTACAGTTGACCTTCTATTGTAAGCACACTTTCATTCAGATTTTCATAAAGGTTATTTTGGTAAATTAAACTGAAAATATTTTTGTGTACTGAATATAAGGTTTTGCATTAAAATTATTCTTGGGATATGTTTTTGAAAATTATTTCAATTTTTTGTAAAGAGAAATTTAGAGTACAATAGAAATCTAATGAATAACCTGCTGGTAAAGAGATCTTTGGGTAAAAAGGGGTTGGTCATTTTCTTGTCCAAAAAGGGTGCAGGATGGCAGAGTGGTTGGCCAGCAATCTGCCAGCCTTGGTCGTTGTGGTTCGAGTCCTGCCCCGGGCAATTCTCCTTCAGCCCAGAGAGACAGAAGCCCCAATGTCGACGTGATTTTGGTGAGGCTGTGATGATGTGGCTGAAAGATTGCCAAAAATTACATAAAACCCCAAGTCACTCACTCACTCTTGTCCAAAAAAACTTACACAATGCCCAATAGGTTTTAGAAGCTGCAGCAGTTAAAGCCTACTTTGAGCCTCTCAGAAAAGGCAAAAAAAAACCACCCCACCACATATAACGATTTAATTAAGGGTTCCTTGGTTAAGGTTTTCATGTAGCCTTTTACTGTTTCATTTTATGTTTCCTGTTTGGACCATTTGTTGAGTGAGATGTGATCATCTGTGGGACTCTCAAAGGATATGATTATAAACTGTTTTATATTATGTCTATTTCTTCATACATGCTTCATTGCAGTCAGGACCAGATTGGTTTTATGTTTGTTTTCCCACATAGAATTTTGTTATTGGTTTTACTCATATTCTGGGAGGGAAGTTCTCTTGCGTATTCTTAACATGTGGCACGACATGAATTGTTTCTGTGAGCGTCACATTTCTGCTCATTGATTTCATATGTTACTGTCGTTTATTTCATGAAGCACATTTTCATCCTAGGGTTCCTTTTATGTTTAGATCTTGTATATTTCACTTGTTCCTTGCGACTGTTTTGACAGATATATATTCCCCAGTGTCTTGTGCAGGATCTTTGAATGTGTTATCTGGCCATATTCCACTATGTGATAAGGTTGTCTATTGCACAGCTGGGATGATACATATCACCCTTATCGCTTAACATTGCACTATCACTGACAACTCCATTGCGCTTCTGAGGGCGTCCATTTCATATTGCTTAACCTTTAAAGGTACGGGGATGTTCCAGGTTCCGGCTGCTGAAGATGGCACCCTTGATAATTGACCAAAGCATCACTTGTCATGTCATTTGCTTTGATGCTGTAATAGATCTCACTGTTGTGCATTACTCGTCATTACGCCTGTCACTATCAGCAACCTCCATTTCAGTGTGATGTCCATTCAGTGATGAAGCTTATACCACAGAGTACATATCTTAAATCTGAACCTAATATAGATAATAGATGAAAGGTCACCAGGGCACTGATGTTAATAGCAGTCATTAAGAGATGATGAAGATGCTTGTATACTTCATATGCAGTTAACTCTTAAAAGGCTAGTCCCCGATATATCCTTTATATAAAGGATGTAACTTAGATATTTTGAAACATAATTAGATATTTTGATATTCTGATAAATCATCTACAGGGCCAGTCGTGATACATACTCAGGTCAACTATTAAAGGGTGCGTGTAATGACCTACATATAATTGCTTTAAGTCATAATGACAGGTAAATTCTGTGAAAACATGAGCTTCAAAGGTACCACAATATACCTATTCCAATGAGTGATCCTTCAATAGTTGGGCTGAGTATATATCCTGGTCAGGTGCATGAAACATTAAACTTACAGGCAATGAATGTTTTTAAGGTGAGAAAGAACACAAAATGATATACAGATGACTAGACTAACACTTCGTCTATGAAAACTTATCAATCCACAAAAAACTGCAGTTTTCATTATTTTATTTTTTAACGAAAAGGAGCCTTCTATCCTCTGCTGTGGAATCAAGGAACCTAGACTTGCTTTAATAAGAAACTAGACTTGCCTAAATCTTGAAAACATATTTTTAAAAAAATTTGATTTCAGAGTCATGGCGCAGGAATTACAGATGACAAGAACCTGTATTTAGCTCTGTAAAAAACATTTGCAGATTTGGGACTGGGGTCTTGGGTGGGCGTGGAGGGAGGTCTTATATATAGGTGTTCTACTTTGTTCATCACAATTTAGATATGAAGCATTCATCACTTGCTGTGTCAGTCATGCATGAAAGGACTATATCAGGAAGGGTTGACTCACCATCTATCCCATTCTGTTTCATTCTTTTTATTATTTTTAATGAAACCATATGGCTGAACTTTCATTTCAATTTCAAGACTACACAATGACCCATCCAAGAGGTCACCGCTATTAAGTTGTACTCTGTGAATGAAAATTATCAGTTTGTTTTGAGAAAAAATTGAAACTATATCGTGCCTAACTTTACAACCCAAAATTCAATCTGATGCAAGCCATTTAAAAAGGCCAAGGAACCAAGCTTTGGCAGATGTCAATAGAAAATAACTATGCCTGTCTATTAATGGACTTGATGATAGATGTCAGATTCTATTTTTGAATTTGACTGGTAATTTCAATGTTCTTAATAACAGATGTGGCTAATAGAGCGATTACTATAATTATAATGTTGTTGTGTTGGGGGGTGTGTATTCTTGTATGGTGAGGCTTGGGTGAAGGATACATGTAAAGTTGAGGAGCAGTAGGGAAGGATGTGAAATAATAAATGTTATTTAAATTGTGATTGGTTGAAACAGATTACTTCATTGTTGGCTTTTTGAGACATGCATCTTTTCATTCTTTCTGTTATTTATTCATCTGGTCAGCCTTTCCTTCATTCTTTCACTCATTTGTTTCAATGTGAAGTTTGTAGGGAGTGGGACCACAGTAAACCATAGCCTGCTTGTTTTAAATGGGGCCAAAATAGGAATGTTTGTGTTCTTACTGTCAATTTCTTTTACGGACTACACCTAGACTAACATTTAGTCCCAGAAATAAGTTTAATCTACCAAATTATTTACTTAAAATATTAAAAGACTAAAACCAGAAAAGGAGCCAAGGGATATTCCTAAAACTGAGAAATCCTAGACTTGCTAAATATCTAGACTTAGGCAGGCTCCATTATCTTTGTATGCTGTAGGGTCTGGGAGACAGACTAGCGCACAACGTGCACATCACTTTGCATTCAGGCTGAAATATTGCACTTGAAATATGAAACATGGGTGGGTCCTAGGTGGAAGGCCATGGGGGGGGGGAGGGGCTATAAGTTGGTAATTCGTTGTGTGAGCAAGAGAAAAGTAGCGTATTTGACTTCGCACATGTTGATCTTCATCAGTTCCCCCTGTGGAGGATCTCAGCCCCCTCCCCCCACTCTGAGAACTCATGGCACCACCCTGACATAAAACATCACCTCAACTCAACTAGTTATGGACTGTCTTCTCCCTTGATGTTCACTTTATACATTTGTAGGATGTCCTAAGTTAGGACAAGCATTAGGATATGTGTCAGGCAGATGTCAGTGCTCAGACAGTGATAGAACCTGGATCTTTTCCTAACACTGGGATGTCTTAACCTTCGTCTTAACATCTTAAGATTGGTTCTAGTCAGGACAGCTTCATGAATAAAGAGTCTGATGGCCACATATAGCTCTCGTTCATTCATTTTATTCAGGGGTGCGGGATGGCGCAGTGGTTAGACTAATGTACTTCGTCTAAGGTTCATTGGGACAATGCGTCTGAAGCCTGTTTGGCACGGGATGGTTAGAACATCGGCCAAGCAATCTGTCAGCCTTGGTGGTTGTGGTTTGAGTCCCTCTCGGGCACTTCTCTTTCAGCCAGGAAAGACAGGAGCCCTGACACTAACATGATGTTAGGGAGTCTCTGGTGATGTAGCTGAAAGATTGATGAAAACCACGTAAAACCCCAAATCCCTCACTTACTCATTTTTCATGCATATTGTTTCATGCTAGAGTTATATTTGTCCTAATTATCTTTCTTTTTGTTTCAGGTAAGTATACTCAAGAGAAAAATAAAGGCTTTGGGTAAGATCAGATTAGAAGAGATACTGGACAAATTGATTCATTTCTTAATGTGAAATTAGCTATAGAAAGCTGACAACCAACCAGGTAAGTAATTTCTCTAGAAAATAACACTTTGCAGAACTGCTGATTCAGCACCTTTAGTATCAGTTGGAAAGAGGAGCTGTAGCCTACGATTATAAGACATGTGTTGGTATATAATTTAACTCCCAGAATTTCTTACAGTCCTATTTAAAATAATTCATATTATTCTTGGATCCAAGTTGGGGGGGGGGGGGGGAGGGGGTGGCAACCCGCACCTCCTCCCTTCCCCTTGCTCACGACCCACCGCTTATTATTGGCAAAAATTGGTTCCAAGCAAGCGACATGTGCAGGTGCCCCTTCTATTTGGTATATGATGCCCCCAACCCACCATATGGCAGGATCTGCTTATGCTTATTGACAATTTAGGAGCTCTTATATTCTATGCTAGTGCGAATATTCAAAAAATATTTGGCTAAACACGTCCAGTGAAAGGAAACAAAGTAGACAGTTGTAATGATATTCAGCGGATGTATGAGCAAGTGGTCTCAGAAATGTCACGAGATAAACAGCAAGCAATGCCCAAGATAGACAGAAAGAAAAAGAACGACAAACAGAACAAAGTGATGTATTTCGGAGTAATTTACAGCAATTTGCTGCAAACTGTTTTTAACGTTTTCTGTCTTACTATAATCTGTCTTCTCACTCCCGAGGGAAATTTAGAGGTCGAGGTGGAGCCTGCCGAGGCACTGGCAAGACAGCCGTTTCTGGTGACGTTTTCCGTTATCTAATTTTGCACACCTCTTGATTGATGAAGTTTGGGAATTGCAAGTTTTTCTACTAAGTAGTGACTCTTAAGACCACAAACCTATAATTTGGAACTAACATTGTAAAAGTGATGCCAAAAAATTGAAAACAAAGATATTTCTGTTTGTTTTTGTGGAAACCAAATGGGAAAACTTGAAAGATGAATCTTTGGAGTGGTTAAAGTGGCATTGCAGCTAAAGTTTTAAATTTGGAAAAGTGAGTGAAAATGTTGAAAAAGACATTTAAAGTATTTTTGACAGACTCTGTAGTTCCCACTCACCCTCCACCCTAGACCGAAACATCTGTCTCTAGATTGTGCTATCATATAGTTTTGTGATTTTTCAATTTTCAATCTAGGGACAGAATCAATTTGCATGCGAAAGATAGGAGTTCGCGACCCGAGCCGGTGTCGCTAAGGGGTACCTGCCAGAAAGGTTCAATTACTGAAAAAGTATGTGTTGTCTGCATACTTACACAGTATTCGAGTCTTCGTGAATGATTTTCTAGTTCTACCGATGTCTTATGGTATCGTTATAATGCGCACATTTCTTAAATCCAGACTTGGAATTTGAAAATTACCGAAACTTGCATCGAGCAGCATCCATCTTGAGTTGTGAACTGTATCACCGACGTACTCTCGGGTTATGCAAATGAAGCTTGTGATCTGATGACGTCGCAGGTCAAATACATCATGTGACAACAACAACGTGCCACTGGCCACTGAACATGTGAAAATCACAAAAATATATTATAGCACAATCTAGAGACCGATTTTAAATATTAATCTACGAAAACTATTTACTTAATATATTAAAATACTAAAACCAGAAAAGGAGCCCAGGGATATTCTTAAAGCTGAGAAATCCTAGACTTGCTAAATATCTAGACTTGGGCAGGCTCCATTATCTTTGTATGCTTTAGGTTCTGGAAGACAGACTACCTCCACCCCCATCCCTCTTGTTTCTAACACACCATCTACCTGTTTTAATGAACTAAAGGCCTCCAAAGCATTTGCAAAATGATAGATTACCCAGTCCTCCTGCAATTTTTGAGTGTTGATATTGCTGGTTTTTAATGATTCGCTGAAAACAGACATTCAGTTTTCAATTTATTTTATTAAAGATTCCGACAGATCGCCTTGTCACAATGCACTGTTTATCAGCTGCTTTTAAGTTTGCTCTGGAACGTCCCATTAAATAAGCGCCCCTTCCCTCAGGGGTATCCTTATAAATGCCCCTTTCAACTTTAACTTGGTTTGGTGCCCTGGGCGCTTATTAGGTCGAATACGGTATATATTGTTTCTGGATTCAAAGTATGAAGATGCTGAAACCTTACTACATTGTTTTCTGTGTTATTGTCGGCTTTGGAAATTTGTATGTAAACCATATGTTTGACAGAGTCAAGGTTGAGGGGAGTAGGGTAGCATAATGAATGATTCTGAATATAACGTTAAATACAATATCACCATCATGCAATCAGCCTTGTTTTATTATTTTTATAAAATAGACACACTTATAATGACACCGCATTCTGCTTCAGTATGTGTCCATGAACATATCTACACAATTCCAATATCCTGGTGTACCCAGTTTATGGATCCCAAGGGAGTTGTGCAGGATTTGGGGTTATTTAGACTCCTAATCTTAGTATCATTACTTTGGAAGATGTTTGCATTAAGGGTCAAATCCCCATCTTTGTTTTACCTTAATTTGATACTAGAAAAACTCCTGCGGGAAATAGGGATCTTTTTAAGGAGTTTATGGAGTTTTTAAGGAGTTTATTAAGGCTGAGGGCCTGTATTGTTCATTGGAAGCTGGCATTAGAAACACATTTCAGAACATCTTTGGGGGTTAATGTACCACAGTGTTTAATCTTTCAGGAAGAAATTGACATTGTAACTGATGTCAATTTCGGGAAAATGAGGTAAAACTTGTAATTTTCAAGCTGATGTGTTTTATTCCTCATGTAATGAGCTCTTTTTTCCAATTTACCCTCAAGTTGTTTGCCGTCTCCAATAAAGATTCTCATTTTGTGCATTGCCCGAAAATAAAAAATGCTAAAAATTTACCCGGAGTCACTTTCTCTCGTTGATGAAACTTGGAAAATCTAATAGAAAACGAATTATTACTCAGAAACAAAGCAGCTTCAGTTTAATGTTAAATTCCAGTTTTATAAGACTTCCCATCAAAGATGCAGATTCTCAAAATGAGAAATTTCAATTTCTTGCCGATTTCCATCAAAGTTCAGCTGGTAGGTTAACTTGCCTTAAAGAAAAACTTCCAACCTTGTTTAATCTCCTGTGCTGGAAAATCACTTGTGTCACACGATATCCTCTGGCAGTAATATTACGTTGGTCGTCGGTTACAAATGCCAATCATCTATTACCAGTGTTGTACACAACAAGTAATAATTAGAGTGTCCAGGAACCTATCATTCTCCTGATAAATCCTCCCAGCCTAGGAACCATTACGGACTTGAGAGTTCATTCCGCAGTCTCTAATGTTGATCTTGGCAGAGTCATCTTATGAGATCGTACCCCATATTTTAAAGAATTACTCATTTTTCTACGGAGGTCCTCACTCGAAGAGTCGCATGCAACAAGCTGTATGGATGGGATGGTTGAGTTCAGAAAAAGATAACAGTTCTTTGAAGTTGAATACATGCTCCCGAATGCTAAAATAAGTCTGGTGCTATCTGTGTGAAATAAATAACATAAACTGTAAATCATGCATTGTAAAAGTATATGCCTGATTAAATAATGCCATACTCACGTAATCCTAGCATATGGAGACAGATTTATTCCTACTTTCAAGTAGCCAACCTCATTTCGCACCTGTCTCTCAGGGTTTACCGAGAAATGTTCCATCGATTTCTCAATAGGAGCTGAATGTGAAACAAAGGTTTACAAATATTTTCAAGATTCTGTGAGAAAGTTTTGGATGCATTTTTTTCTATTTTATGGCATGGGGTCCCAAAATAAATGAGGCAATTCAAGAGGCTATAAAACTGACAAACATGCTGTATCTTTTGTGTATTAATAATAATAATAGTAATAATAAAAGTCTTATTCTGCGCAAAATCCAAACACCAAGTGTTTGGACATATTATTCATGGTATGGACATAATTTTATGTATATTCATTGTTCAATAAGTTGTTTTTTGAAAAGAAAACACTGAGTCCAACCCATATCCAACTTTAACACACACAGTGCTAAATCTAAAATCTATACGGATGTTATAATTGAGTTCATTCTAAGACAGGTCTTCAACACTTAATGTTCAACTTATTAAATCACAAGCAGATACCATCTTTTATAAATGTGCATGGCTGAGTACAGAATTATATATACTTCTTCTGTTACACTCAGACAGTCCTCAGTTGCCATTTGATAACCATGCAATTATTTGACAAATATAGGATATATCAGGGACTAGCCTTTTGAGGGTTAATGGAATATTAGGGGAAGAGCCTGTTGGAGAAGTCAGGGATAATGAAGAAAATAGTAAAATTAAGTTCTGGAGTCTGAAATAATGGATTGATGCTGGCTGTTGTGGATTTTTAAGTATATGAAAATAATCCTGAACAATCATGGTAATTGAGAGATTCTCACTAGCTTACTCACTAATGAGGATACCGGTACACCTTAACACCTTTTCAAATAATTTGCACAAACTTCAAAATTAAACAGCTTATTTACCAACATCTTCAGTTAAATCTTCTCTCCAAAGAGCTTTAAAGACTGTTGGTAAAATTCTGGATAGAAGTTTGTAATCTTAAGCTTTCCCTTTCCAATCTTACGGCAAGTCTAGTTTTTACATGACAGCTGCGGCCATCCGTTTATCAGTCATTGTCACATAGATCAGAATTTGGCTAAAGACCAGGAATTCGTCTTGATATAGGAACTTTGTTTTTCAATAAACTAGATATCACTGATACTGCCAGAACTATGCCAAATGTTCTGCCTCCAGTACAGAAGAGATCCTTCACTTTGATAAATGCGTTCTTTCAAAGTTCTTCCTCCTTCCTGACACATCTTTCAGTTTGTGATTACAAGATAAAAACAAGAAGGTCTACCCACTAAAGTGCTGCACATGACATTAATTTGGGGTGGAGAGGTTCTGCATTGCTTGTACTATGCGCATTTCGCAATTTACGATTGTATATTTCAACAGTCTCACTGCTGCTGCCAGTCAGCTGCTGCAATGTGACATCAAGGATGAAAGGAAAAATGTTAAAGACCTTAACTATGGCTATTTCTGTCAGTAAACGCAAATACAAGTACGAAAACTCATCAGTTTTCACCTCCAAGTTGCTCCAACTCTGTGGTAGAGAACTGTTAGGACCTTTTCAGGATGTTTCGATGACATTTCATCTAATGTCATCCATGTTTTGAATCGTGTATTACATGTTTTGTAGGAATTTATCTTAATATGTATTGGGACCAGCTTTCCTCTGCAGGTGGGGTATGGGTTGACCCTTAATCTGTCAGACTTAAATTCCCAGTTGTAAGTTCAAATGCAATTCTATGGTCTGCAAATTGAACCCTGACACTTATATGATGTAGGTGACACTGATGCTATGGTTGAAAGATTGCTGAATGCCCCAACCACTCCTTCAAAGATATAATACAGACTGTGGTCATCCTATGTACTTTTACGTTGCAGTCCACAACATTTCTCAACTCCCTAGGTAGTATACAATCTAAGCTGCCAACTAGGCTCATGAAAGTTTACATCACATTATGATCCCTTTCCTACCCGGTACCCAGTTCAGCTGGGGAAACATAAGCAATTTACGAGCAAGGCCACTTGCCCAAGGTGACAGCACTGACATTGGCAGTGTCTCAGTGTGAGGCAGGATGGACCCTGAAAGGACTGAGAGCTTTACAATT
>JAUELE010191346.1:0-13486 GCA_031471655.1 Diodora aspera
AAAATCCCATATTTATTAAATTATTAAAACTTGGTGCAAAACTATCATGATTTGTATCAGGATGTGCTTAACTTTTTCTTTGTGTATATTATCTGCATCATCTTCAGGTGCAAATCCACAGCCTGTCTCTACTTATATGTCCACACTTGTTTCTCAAAGTGCCCAGCCTGTCATTGCGCAAATGAATTCAGTCACACATGATCTTGACTTGCAGACAGTTCACTCGGTACAAAAACTGTTTTCTGGGGTACTTTTAATAGCACATTCTCCAGCTGTCCCGAGGCTCATGTGCATCCTAAACGACGAATCCTTCCTGTCATTGACTCTGACCTGAGTAAAAGAAACTTCTCCAAACAGTCAATCAGTTTATTAACGTGTTCACTGTTGTTTTGCATTTCAGTATTGAATCTATGTGATGAAGGCCACGCTACTCCCTCAGTGAATATGTTGCACAAGACTGCAAAAACTGCACATTTCCTTATTAAATGTTCTGTTCATAGGCTTCTTAGTGTCTTCTTTCAAACATCTGTAATGTTTAAATATCTTCTGACCTTGCGCAAAAATAACAGATTTCTTCGTTTCTTTTTCGGTAAAGGTCCCGCCAACTATACTTTTTCCTCGCTGGCAAGTGGCTGTTGACGAGATGCTATTCGAATCTTCTCATTAAAACTCATTAAAATTTTATGTAAATACAATGTAATTATATTCAGATGTTTCCAAAATGGGTTGTCAAGTTTGAAAAGAAGCTAAATATGTTTACTTTCACACTCTGTGGTAGGTTTTTGTGTTGTTTCATGAGCGTAGCAATCGACGGTGGATTAATACATAACCCACTTCCTCAATCGGAACACACGGCCCTTTCAAAAAATTACATTGTCTGGTGTGCAATGGAAAAAAACGAGGTGATCCAATTGCCACTTACTGAGCTGTATTATAAACAGGCCATTTGTGTAATGGGCTTGCAAGTAAATAAATCATTTTTAAAATGAGTATGGGTAATAATTAACTTGATACTCGTGATTACGTAAAATATGCCCTGGTAAAATTAATGTTAAAGTCCGTCGCTAAAGCTCGGGACTTCCAACATTAATGTTACTTGAAACATATTTTTCGTGATCACTCGTATATCGTGGGTTATTCTCTAAGTATTCACTTGCGCCCAATCATTTTCACTTTGTGAATAAACTATGCTTAAATAAAAAAAACCCACACAAAATCATACTTAATGTGGCAACAATATGACTATCTAAATTAGTGCAACCGTTTGGATTTCAATTATATACGAGATGCCATCTGCATGTATGGACATAGATGAACGTATCTCATGGTGACACGTCGAAAATAGATATTTGTAAAGCCAAAGCCTGTAGTTTCAAAGCCTGTGATATAAGATTTTAATTCACTTTCCCGATATTTTAGTATATGTTTTTGACAGGCAGTTTATTTAAGCAACGGATCCAAATACAATGAACAACCTCGGTTGATAACCTATAAACCAAAGGAAATTGATTACTTTACTTACAGAATCCGAGTCTCCATCAAGTTCCATCTGAATTGTGGCCACAGGATGTGAATGTGAGGCATCTGAGGATCTGTCCCCTTCTGGTGGGCTTACTCTTGTGATGACGCTGTAATCATCTACAACATGCGTGGAATTAGGAGAGTTGGTGAATATGTTAGTAATGTAACATGACATGAATTAGGAGAGTTGGTGAATATGTTACCACTATAACTTGTAAGGAGAGTTGTGAATATGTTAGTAGTGTACGATGTGATGAACTAGGATAGTTGGTGCATATGTTAGTAATGTAACATGAACGGAACTGGTGAGTTGGTGAATATGTTATCAATATAACATGTAAGGAATTGGGAGAGTTGCTAAATAGATTTGTAGTGTACGATGTGAGGTAGTAAGAGAGTTGGTGAATATGTTAGTAATTTAACATGAGGAGAAATAGGAGAGTTGGTGAATATGTTAGTAACATTACATGTGAGAAACAGGGTGAGTTGGTGAATATGATATTAATATAACATGTGAGAGGAATTGCGTGATTTGGTGCATATGTTAGTAATGTAACATGAGAGGAACTGGGTGCATTTGTTAGAAAAGCAAAATGTGTGAGATACTGGGCGAGTATGTGAATATGTTAGCAATCAAAGCAGAAGAATTAGGTGAGTCGTTGCATTTGTTAGTAATACAGCATGAGAGGAACTGGTTGTGTCACTAAATATGTTAGTAATGTAACATGTTAGGGATTGGCGCTAGCGCTCCATGTGTTAGTAATGTAACATGACATAGTTTGGCTAAGTCGGTGAATATGTTAGTTTGTTGACATGTGAGGAGTGAGTGAGTGAGTGAAATGGATTTTTACATTACAGGGGGCAATATGTCACCATAGCGCAATGCGATGTGCAAGAGGCACATCAGGAAAAGGGACAACACAGGATCGATAGAAAGAAATGTAAAAGCAAATGATTCCCATTTTAGTCGCCTTGTACGACAGGCATTGGGTTACTGATGCCCTATTTTATCTTAGTGACACCACGTCACTCCCCAGAAGCCCCACGGGGTGACATGTGAAGAACACGGCGAGTTGGCGAATATGTTAGTAATGTAACACGTGAGAAACTGGGTGAGACAGTGAATATGTTAGTAATGTAACACGTGAGCAACTGGTTGAGACAGTGAATATGTTAGTAATGTAACACGTGAGAAACTGGGTGAGACAGTGAATATGTTAGTAATGTAACACGTGAGAAACTGGTTGAGACAGTGAATATGTTAGTAATGTAACACGTGCGAAACTGGGTGAGACAGTGAATATGTTAGTAATGTAACACGTGAGAAACTGGGTGAGACAGTGAATGTGTTTGCAATGTAAAGTGAGAGAGACTGGGTGAGTCGACGAATATCTTAAGTTATTAATGTAAGGTTAGTACATGTCAGTAATGTGACATGATAGGGACTATGAGAGTCGATGAACATGTTAGAAATGTAAGATATTATGTAATGGGTGAGTTGGTGAACTATTAGAAATGCAGCACGATTGGGACAAGGTGATTGGGTCAATATTGAGCAACGTAACATGTTGGGATGCTCATAATGTATCCGTCACTGGTACGAGATTCTAGGGAAGCGGTGCTGACAACAGGAACCCCATGATACAATTGTAATGCAGGTGCTAGCCACTGCAATGTAAACAGTGTTAGTCTTGGTCTGCCAGATCCCAGGGGATTCGTCGTTACCTAATATGGCAAACAATCTAACAATGTGTAATCTACAGGTTATGTTATTTAACACAGAATGCACCAAACCGGATATCCACTCAAACACAGACACCACGCCAGGATAACTCACTGGTACCCGACTTGACTTAGAAATGTCAAGAAAATATTTCATTGAATAGTCCTTTGCATTGGCTATCCAGACAGAGCATATTTACAGTTATGTTTAGCATTTTGAAGCGATGTGTGAAATACTCACCTCTATTTTGTCGACGGTTTGCACTGAGATGTTCATAGCTGAAATAATGATTTTAAATGCACAACTATGCTTGGTATTCGTGTAGATAATCACGCAACGGTTACGTAACTGTCAATTTTAATCCTGCCATATTTTAACAAACCAAATGTGGTATTTAAATATACATCTTCACTCCTTTTCAATGTTAACTGTCCACGCATAGCAATAGAATTAGCTGAACAGTCCAGTTCACAAAATACTAACATTAATGTGTAGTCAATTCACGCATGTACACATTGCCACACATACGCATACATTGTACACCTTTTTACATAAACACACGCTACGCTTCCAATGTTCGCGATGAAAACAACATATAATTTTATTTTTTTGTGAAATATTTTGCAATAAATTTGCATAATGGCTGTGACACTTTTGGTTTGCGTTTTGTTCTAAGTTTAAAAAACCTTTAGCACCTACTGTGCAGTGCAACGTTCAGTCACCATAGGGATAACAAGGAATCATTTGCAGTTTCAAAATGCAATGATAAACGAAGTGGCACTCATGGAAGGGTCTGAGTTTTGAACTTTGACTGTCATGCAAAGAATGTTATATATGCGAATGAATGCCCAACTTATATTCATAGGGCAAACAGTTAATTCAAGGGGCCATCGACAACAGAACAGAGAGGCTAAGTACATAACTCTAAACGTGAAAAAAACACCTCTGCATGCTTTTTCCACTTTACCAACTGTATAATACTAAGGCATTTATTTAGCGCTATAGTTCCAAACCACAAAGAGGCAAGCTCAAAGCGCTACAAATAAGAGTGAAAAGAAACTTGAATTGCACATAATTATGGAAGAGGTAGATTACGAGATTTAAAACAGGATTTATACTCTGGCACGGAATGACTGTAAGTTTATGACGGTACACAAAGCAGATGTTGGCTGGTGGATCGTATTAGTGGTGTGAACACTCCCTGGAGATAAACAGGAGCAGGACCATTCACTGCTTGGTAGACAAGGGTGAGTACTTTAAAGTCAATTATTTTGCGGATCTTAAAGTTGGATACGTGCTTTCGAACTATATAATTGGTTCAGTGGTCTATGTGTGAAATAAATAACATAAACTGTAAAACAGGCATTTTATACATGTAAGTGCACGTCCAATCAAATAACGTCGTATTCCATAAGACGTGACAGATGCAGAGGGATGTATGTTCTAGTTTTGAAAAGCCAGCCTCATTTCGAACCTTTCGCCGAGGGTTTACCGAATAATGATCGGTTGATTTGCTTTCCGAATATGAGCCGAATGTATTTAATTGCACCTGTAACGTTTCCGAATGTTTAAGATTCTGTCGGAATGTTGAAAGCATTGTGTTGTTTTCTAATATGGGAGAGGGATGTCAGAATATAGAGACTGTTCAACCGACAAATATGTTATACCTGTTGTACATTGTTTGTGGTATGAACATGGCTGGTTTTTGAAAAGAAACTATTGAGTTTGACCACGTATCCAATGTTAAGCCAATGTTAGGAATTCAGCAAAGAAAAATATGGGCCAGGAGTTTTGATGCGCACGACCATTATTGCTGCCTTACTTTGAATCTTCTGAAGTCTGTCCAGTTGTTTCTGGGAAAAACCTGCTGACAAATAGTCAAGTCACATTTAGTGCAATTTAGTGTTTCAAACTGTATACTTCATAGGGGCATATAAGTACTCGATTCGAAAGAAAAAAATCTTCTTTCATCAGAAAAAAATCAACTTTCATTTAACAGACATTGAGCAGTATAACAAATTCACAGATCAGTGTGGGATCTCAGTAACACCCCCACCCCTCCCCAGCGGAATAAATGCGGCCTTTTCTGAACTTGACTGCTGACACGTGACATTAAATTAGTTTCAATTCATTGTCATTCTGAATTGATTGATCTGTTTGTATACTTGTTATCATGGCATTCTGAATTGATTGATCTGTTTGTATACTTGTTATCATGGCATTATGAATTGATTGTTCTGTTTGTATACTTGTATATATGTTTGTTCTATTGTGTCACACTCCCGAAGAGCATGTCGTGGCGATATATGCATATCCAGTGAATAAAATATCTCACCAATCAGTCTCAAGTACTGTTTTCAATTATGCACATCCATTCAAATTACTGACTATCTTCCATTTGATGATCATGATCTTGACATTCTTGATATTTCAATAATAATAATAATAATAATAATAACAATAATAATAATAATAATAATAATTACAAAACAAAGTTATTAAAAAATAACAATAATAATGACAACGAAAATAATCTCGCACACAGTGAAATCTTGCTAGTAATTTGTCTCTTTTTCCGGGTAAAAACTGCCAAAAAGCGAGGTGTTAAATTAAGCTCAACCGGCAAGTAGAGCACTGTCGTAGTCAATATGGGACAGTACATATACTTGCACTAAGGTTGAGGCAAATTTGGTGGTGATGAAGTGCCGTATTTGTCCAATGTTTCGAATGTTGCAGTAAGCTTTTTTGCATATGGGGTTCATATACTTGGTACTTCGCTACTTGGTTTGATGGTGCACCCTCCGACCTTGATCGCTGGGAGACGTAGTGTGCTGTTGAGTTTGGC
Organism: Diodora aspera; assembly: GCA_031471655.1. Taxonomy (NCBI): domain Eukaryota; kingdom Metazoa; phylum Mollusca; class Gastropoda; order Lepetellida; family Fissurellidae; genus Diodora; species Diodora aspera. Next base: position 6,090 of record JAUELE010191346.1, read on the forward strand.
CGATATAATCATCAGGTTTACCATTCTGGACGCGGTGCACAAGGGCTGTTTCGGTGCTGTGTCCTTGTCGATATGTTGACTTCATAATCACCGCACTCGCTGATTTCCTTATGTATTCAGTGAGTTGCTAGATCGAGGTGAGGTTTTTTAATCACAGGATATACCAGAGCAAATTTTATCAAGCTTGGTATTCTCCCCTCTTGTAACACAGCTGGGACAACTTCATCGAAGCAGTCCTAAAGAAGTCATGTCAGAAGTGGATCTAACCAACAGGACTTCGTCGAACTTTTTGTGTTGATTTTCCTCACCTCAGCCTCTGGTTGCAAACAACGTGGACACGTTGATGCATTCAATGCCGCCTCATAATGCGTGCTCATCCGTGGTCCATTTGGGTTCTGATCAACTTAATCTTGTCCCTGAAGAAGTCGGATAATGCTTCGGCTGCAACCATTATGAAGCTGAAGGTTGTCAGAGATTCAGAGTTTGTTTTAAAGACCAACTTGTGAGAGATCTGGAATAACGCCTTCTGATCTTCGACATTAATAACAAACATAATGTATTTTGTCTTGGGATATGAGATCAATGACAACATTTCTAGCAGCACAATGTATTTGCTTGTGTGTAGCTAAACCAGCAGATCTCATGTGACGTTCAGCATTTCTATGTTTGAAATAAAAGTGATCGAGCCATTTAACTTCAGACGGTGTCGTAGTATGATATCTTTTAAACCCGTTTGTTTGTAGGATTGTAACATGCATTTATATAATATATACTGTAAGCTTCGGTATATATAAATACACAGTCTTCAAACTAAATGGGGAATTTGGGAATTGCAACGTAAAATAATGATTTTGTTTTGGATACAATCACCAACTGCAATGAATTGCTCTACAACAGAGCACCAAAACCCAGCCAATCTTGCGCACGTGCTGCACATGGAAATCCCGAGCACGTAAAGGGGTTTATATTCGAATTTGATACTTTAGAGAAAGGTAATCTACTCCCTTCTGATCTACATTTATTTCATTCTGAAAGCTTCTGGCAGTAATCCTTTGTTTATCCTTTGTAATCCTTTGATATATCCGTTGATTGTGTTTTCGCAATGCGACGTCTCCAACGTGCTGAACGTGTACGAGCAATTGGCGTACTTGAAACCTGGCAGTCGTCAGTCTGAGTTTGCCAACGTGTTCATTGTTTCCCAGTCTGTGATTAGCAGATTATGGAGTAGGTATCACCAAACCCATAATGTTGATCGACGCCGTTCAGGGCATCCAAGATCAACAACAAGAGCCCAGGATAATTGATTCGTACCCAGGTTCTGAAAAATTGCATACAATCAGCAAAGCAGATTACTGCAAACCTACACCAGGCTACTGGTGTCTGCGCTATAGGTCAGGTGATTGGAACTCATCTATACAATGTCCATCTTCATGCTAGACGGCCTCGTATAGTGCTGCCATTGACCAACTGCCACATTGCCAATATAACCAAATGGTGTACACAACGAAAGAACTCGAGAAATCGTCGGTGGTCACATGTAATGTTCTCAGATGAGTCCCAGTATACTTTAGACTTCCTTGATACGTCTGTCAACGTCGAAACGAAAGGCTCACTTTGACTATTTCAACCCCACTCCATATCGTGCAAGGAAAGTCACTGGCCAGTACCATCGGGACAACTCACTGAATATGTTGTTGTTCCGTTTGCACGAAGTGAGGGGTGACAACGCTCGTGCTCACCGTGCAAGAGTAGTCAATAACCCCCTTCAACGGCACAATAGCCATAGGATGCCCTGACCTTTCCCTCACTGAAAATATCTGGGACATCTTGGGCCGGCGTGTGCGTCAACGTGAAAGGCCACCAGCCATGCTAAATGAACTTGACCAGGCGTTGGAGGAAAACATGGGACAGACTGCATCAACTTACCGTGGATGGGCTCATGTGCAGGATGCCTCAAAGTATCGATGAGTGTTTGACCAATAACGGGGGCATTACGCACTACTGACGCAAAAATATCAACCTTTAATTTCCGTTGCTTAGCCGTTCCTTTATTCACGGACCATGACAGCAAGAGAAACTGTTTACGTAATGAAATACCGGGTGAATCGTTTACTCGATTCCTTCTGCAAATGTACAATTACTTTGGGACCAATTATCATTAGTTTGTTGTTGATCTTGCAATTTCAATATCCCCTACTTCTTTGAAGAGTAAAACATGATGGAGTTGATGTCCTACAACTGGAGGGAGATGAGTTATACATCGTCATTCATTCACAATTTGATTTCGTAAAATACAAAGAGAATACCTTTTATTCGTCTCTTACCTTTTTGTGCACAACACCATCGACAGAGCGACAACAATAATAACTAAGATGACGAGCACCAACACCAACATCAACGTTTGAAAAGGTGACATGGGAAATGTCGGGACTGAAATGCAAGGATATAAAGACACAGGTCTAAACATACATGTCTATTGATAAAGCTTTATGCCAAAGACAATACGTTACCAGGCAGCACCTTATCTATACTGATGTAAAAAAAGAAACGCTACCGCGAAAAACGATTACAACCGTCACAAATAACTGGGTTTTTGCTGTCCCTGCTGATAAAACTGTTTTCATTTTCACGGTTTCATTTGGTTCACAAAATGCTGAAACAGCAATCTCTTGAATAAATATCTCTGCAAATAGCAGGCGTTTGATTCGTTTGCTTCAGTCGTCTCAGAAAGTCTTGTACAGTTTCTTTTGGACGCAAGTATAGATAACTGCAGAAGTATTGGCATTAAGGTCAATATCGTTATTTGCAAGCAAGACTCCCTGAGCGCCAAAGCCACTGTTTTGAGGTGATGAGGGTTTTTATTTTTAGTTTCTCGCTTGGGAGAGTCTTGTCTCAAAGGATGATTATTATCATATAGTGTCTCAAACGAAATATATGTACCCACAGCCCTAATTTTCTTGCAAACATTCTCAAACTCTTCATTCAATTATTTTCATTTTGACAATGCTTCAGTGAAAATCTCACTCATGATAAACGATGAACAGAACTTAAGTACTCACCCAGTTTGGAATCACTCAATGTCTTTAGGTCCTTCGTTTTCACTTCAGCATCGGACGCTATAGCACAAGATGACAATCAATTATTAACGATGAAGACACACCAAATATCAGTCGAAGATGTTAACTGCAAGCGACAGTCACGGGTGAACTGATACGAGCTATGAATTGTGGATCTCATCATCAAACAAACCATCTTTGTTTTGAATAGTGGAGAATAACATGTTTTTGTCCATGGTACGGTATACTCACGGTTTGTAACAAGAGTTATCTCCTCGCTCCAGGACGAAATGCGACCTTGATCTTCACGTGCCTGGCATCTGTATCTGTCATCCTGGTTCTCCATGCCCACGATCCACAATGTCAGAGTACGGCCTGTCACGTGATCATCTTCAACCAAAGGCTCCTGATTCTTCTGCCACCAGTACAACATGGTCAGGGGATGATCGGGTGGATGTGTCATTGATCTTGCGTTGCACGTCAATGTCAAGTTTTGACAGAGATGAATAGGTGAGTGTGTGATTTTCTGAATCTCAGGTGGTTCTATAAGTGAAAATGTTTTTAAAACGACATACATGTATTTCTCTCTCTCTCTGTCTCTCTCTCTCTCTCTCACACTCTCTCTCTCTCGCTCTCTCGCTCTCTTTCGTCACATAGATGAATACAAGCAGGTTCTATAAGTGAAAATGTTTTTAAAACGACATACATATAATTTTTCCCTCACTCTCTCTCTCTCTCTCTCTCTCTCTCTCGTTACAGAGATGAATACAAGCAGGTTATATAAGTGAAAATGTTTTTAAAACGACATACATCTCTCTCTCTCTCTCTCTCTCTGTGTCTCTCTCTCTCTCTCGTCACAGAGATGAATACAAGCAGAGTAGCCAACCTCCAGAGAGATGAACCAACAAGATGGTAAGACTTACCTGCAACAACGAGCATTTCATAGCATGTCACATTATTTTCGTTGCTGCAAGAGATGTTTCCGGCGTCACCTAAGGTCACATCCATGATGGTAAAACTGAGGATACCTTGGGTCGGTAATTCCAGGCGTTTTATCCTGTTCTCGTACTGACTCTGATATGTTGAGAATTCCCCATGATGGCACATGACCAGCGATTCGTTGTTTAGTCTCACATGGATATACTCGGAGGGCTCAGCACTGATATTTAAAGACACACTGACGTTTTTCCCTACCTCTGCCACCACAAAAGGGAATGTTTCACACTCTTTGAAATCTGTGTGAACCCAACAATGAAAACGTTTAAAAGAGAATAATTGAATTATTTGTTATATTTCTTGGACTTATTTTCTGTAAATGTGAACAATACAAAACCATAGTACAGCAGTCCAAGTGCACACATGCTAAGTCAAAGGATTCAAAACCACCTGTGCGGTTTCAAAGTTTCATACGTGGTCCTGGACGCGAAATAGGTTTGATGTTGTAATGTGTAAAATAAGTAACATAAACTGTGAATCATACGTTGAAAAACGTGTGCGCCTCATTCAGTAACGCCATATTGCCTTTGTCTTGGTAGGTACAGATACATTTATTTTCTTCTTTCAAATAGCGAGCCACATTCTGAACTCTTCTCTGAGGGCCTTGCGAAAAACGTTCCGTCCATTTATGGATGTTTTCTAAATACAGGCCGAAAGCATATATTTGCAAGCGCAACTTTTCCAAAGGTTTCCGAATTTTCTCAATTTTATCGGAAAAATCAGAATGCATATTAGGCTTTCGGGTCTTAAAAGGAGATTGGTGTCTGTCAGGTGAAGGAGTAACAAATTAAAAGCATAGTATGTTGACTAGACATGTAGTGATTGTGCAAATTATAACGTTGATTTGTTATTCCCATTGTTGGCTTGTGAAAAGAAGAATATTGAATTTGACTATGTTTCCAAGAATAATCTTCGATGAAACGAAACTCTAGGTTGTGAAAAGACATGCTAAAGAACAACAGAAAATAACCCCCTGCTATACAACTTTAAAGGAAAACCTGACAAGGTATATTTCCGGATCTAGCAAAAATGATTTCATATATTCCGCAAACGTTTCACTTTTCGTACAAACATCCCCCCCCCCCCCGAATTAACAGCAGGTAAACAGCTTGAACTACATTCCAAGAGTTAGTTGTTTAGAGTTAAAAGTGTGTGAGGAAATACAAGGTTATTTTGAAATATATTCTAAAAAACATCAACTCTATCACAGCCAAAAGGACAGGAGAAAATACGGACGCTGGTTGTTAAATGAATCTCCCTTTTCCCTCAAAGGTTTCATTGTTTACCTCAGTTTGTTAAAATAACGACTTACCTGTGATTGTAAAGACAATAATCAACCAGGCGAACTTGATCATGTCAGACATGTTTGTAATCTGAAGAGAGCTGTTGTCAAGTGTCTCTCCCTGGATACTGTCTCAATGGTTTCATAACCCCGAGTTTATATTTCCGCGTTTAAATGGGTCAGGGCTACCCCAACAAGGTGCATTTTGTTAAAATACTTCACTCTAAAATATTGCAAAGCGATCGCAGTGATTTTGTTCTAAATCCGTTGCATTCTTTCATTTATATGTTTTATGACACCTGGTTAGATGTGTCTATGCCTTCATTACAGCATATGGATATAACCTTTAAAATAGCACGCTGCGCTTTTTAAACATCGTGGTAAGGACTTCACACGCCGATTGTGGTGATTTAAGGCAGCGTCGTGGCTATAATTGGTCCAAAAGAGCACTTAGAACGATCTCTGCTCTGACAGGTCCAACATAATGATGTCTTAAGAAAAAAGGCATACTACCATGCACTTTGTGTCGTTCAAAGGAAATGTCGTTTCAGACGGTTCATCCGTTGCGAAACAAACCAGAAGAGCCGCTCATAAAAGAACAGCTGCGGGGGTTAAATCTAACTTACTGCACTCAATCAAAACAATTGTGTCGGGGTACTACAGTAAAACACAAAGCATGTTTTGGTATCTTGTTCTTGTGTTTACAGTGATGTTTGGAGAGCGAGCATCGCATGATTTTAAAGGGCCTATCCATATGATATAATGAAGGCATAGACACATCTAACCAGTTGTTATAACACATATTAATGAAATAATGCAACTAAATTTAGGAGAATATCATAACGAATGTATTACTATCTTCCAGAGAACAAAAACATTATTGACACCTCGCTGTGGTTACCCTGACCCATATAAACGCGGAAATATAAACTCGTGGCTATTAAAGTATTGAGAGTGTATCCAGGGAGAGAGACTTGACAACAGCTGTCTTCAGACCACAAACATGTTTACCTGGCTTACCTGGCTTATTATCGTCTTTGCAATCACAGGTAAGTCGTGTAAGTTATTTCAACAAACGGAGGTAAACCATGAAACCTTTTCCCGTGTCACCTGTTGAAACGTTAATGTTGATGTTGGTACTCGTCAGCGGCGATACTATTGTTGTCGCTTTATTGAGGGTCTTCTGCATAACAAAATTGGAACCGGAAGAAAGGTATTCTCTTTATACTTTACTCAATCAAGTTGTGGATGTATAAAGACTTGTAACTTATTACACTCGCGTTGTATGACATCCACTCTACCATATATTTATAAAGACTGTACCCTACAATATACATGTATACTATATAAATACATACCACAACCATACAAACAAACGGATGTAAATGATATCAAAATACGATACCTTCTGAAGTTAAATGTCTCGATCACTTTCATTTCGAACGACGAAAGGCTGGACGTCAGATGAGCTCGACTGATTTGGCTATACACAAGCAAATACATTGTGCTGCTGGAAATGCTATCACTAATCTCATATCCCAGGCAAAAATACATTATTTTAGCAATGACAGCCGCCGTAGTATTCTCAGACTTCCTCAGGGACAGCATCAACTTGATCAGAGCTGAACTTGAAACCGCACCACGGGCTGAGCAGAGATTATGAGACGGCATTCAATGCATGAGCTTGTCAACGTTGTCCTGTTTTCAACCAACAACAGAGGCTGAGGTCAGGAAATCAGTTGCAGTATGCTGTATCTCGAGTTTGGTTTTAGGTCCAATTATATTTACGCCATACACCTCTCCCTTGGGTTACGTGATTAGGTCCTATTGCCTCGGCTTCCACTTCTATGCCGATGGCACTCAGTTGTACCTTGCATTCAAACCCCGCGAGACATCATCTGTTCAGTGTGCCTTTACACTGGTCATGGATTGCGTTGTGAAGATCCGATCCTGGATGACATCCAACTTCCTAAACCTACAGTATTTTCGCATTGAGCCATCTACATTGTAGACTGACAAGCACTCATCAGTAACTCGCCATTCTAGAACCGACTCAAGTTTGA
>JAUELE010191441.1:0-13486 GCA_031471655.1 Diodora aspera
AAAGTTTTTTAAGGAATTTTAGCAAAATTGAAAAAAATTAGGATTTTTTAGGAATTTTAGGGCCACTGGACAGCCTGTAATTTAACAACCTGTTGCGCATAAATGAATACTTCTGAGAAGGGTTAAACATAAATTCAAGTGTACAAGCAAATCTGACAGGCCTTTGTTTGTTGCAAACCACATGTACCATCCAAAATATTTAGTACACAATATATGCAGGTGCACATATATACAGAACAATAAAATGCAAACAATTGTGCAGTAAAACGCCAGGTCTATGTGTACTTGACCCCGGATTGCAAAACAGATCAGCTGTGCAAATAATTATATCGGCAGAACCATTGAGAAGTAAAACGTATTATTTTTTTTAAAGAAACTCAATGAATTGTTTGAGTCACTTAAATAAATTTGGGACAACAAATTTATTTCATTGGACTTGGTTAATCTTATTGATGTGGGAACAGCGCACTTGCGGCGAACCATTTAATGTTTTTATTGTGTAGTCATGCATGGTTTTTTCTGCTAACATCGACGAGCACATAGGATCAAGTGACTACAATCACTCAATGAAAGGCTACAGACAGTGTATGATAGCAAACCATCAAACTAAATAGCCTTTTGCAAATGATTTGTATAGAGCCTGTGTACATCTACTTCTATAGAACAGGTGTACAGCTTTAAGAATAGTTTCACGAAGAGGCTACAAACAGCTCCACCATACGCTATGACCTGAAAAGCCACAAACAAGAAAAGGTTCAAGTCGTTCTTTCTCCGCCCGGAGTTAGATGTATTGGAAATAGTATTGCAATGTCAAATGGTAAATGCCTTATGATTGACTCGTCGCAACACCTGGCCGCTACGCTTCGTTGCTTAAGCGATTACTATTTTCCGTGTACGGACATTTCACGCAGATAATGCCTCTTTTAAACGATCAAGGGTGAATATAAAGTACATGTATACTGAGTCCATTTTCTCTCGGTTGGGTCGAACACGGTACTGTAAACAAGTATACGCGCGTTTTAGACTGATGAAGTTCGTGCGGTTGCGCTCGCGTGATGTGCGAATTCTCCCGTGATTCGCAACACTCGCGCCACGTTCGTAGAACGACACCGGTGCGAAATGGGTGACCCGCGACTGTTAAAGTCAGTTGGTGAACCCGAATTAAATAGAATTAGCTCTCCGCTCTCAATGAGTCATTCACAACGTAAGACCGCAATTCGCTCTCAGCTTACACCAGCCTATAATTTTCACATGTACACTGTTATCTGTTCCACTATATCGTTTAATAGTCGTAGGAAAATACTCGCGTAAATCCACGAATGAGCGATGCTTCACTGCCCAGGTGCCCACACACCTGGGAAAGAAGCGAACCCAGAAAATCAGCCGGCATGGGTCACGTGCGGGGAGCGCCCCGGTGTTAAAACTTTACTGATAAAGTTACATCTGCAAGACGATGTGCACACCGAAGTCGACTCAAACCAATTAACGACGAGCAATGCAAAAAAGTCGACGGGAAAACAGCATCTTCAAAAGCGCAACGCGTACGACCAATTACTTGTCTCGTCACGCGTTGTGGTTGTTAATTTCGTTCCCAGTTCAACCCGAAATAGGTAAATCTCTTTGTACCGTGACAGGGGTCAATGAATATACATCTAATATCACACCTGAGCACTTGTCAACAAGTTATAAAATACTCGTGAAGCACGTGCACACATGTAGTGAAGGGCGCGAATACTACATCGCTCAGGCCCTCATGCGTAAGTGTCTTTTGAGTTTCGACCTTTACATAGAATTTTATACATGCACTTGTGTTTGCACTTACTTGTTAATCCGGGCCCTGGTTAATCAGAACATTTTCAAAGCGTATTACGAATTAGGATATAGGTTGTTGTTTTTTGTCTAAGAGAATATACAGTATGTTGCTGGTATCAATGAACTTTTTGTAAATTGTTTTGTATTATTAAATAAAATATGCTTTGTCAGAGAAATAGATATTTATTTGAATAATCTCTTTTCGTATTTGTTTTGTTACTATTATGCATTTGGCAAGTCTTCTCGATACACTGGCCAAATAACTGATTTGAGTTTATAATTTTGAGCGTAAATAAAATAATCTATTAAATATTTTATTCTATTTTTCTTGAATGTTTGACGGCTTCTACACGTTCATATATGCAACTGACTAGCCTAGACGTGTTTATCTTGAGCTGGACTGGCTTAGGGCTCTATAACATTCCAGAGTCATGAAGCTGCCTTTCAACCATAACACAGCGCGCTGTGTACGTAAACATCGAAAGCTAAGACAGTTCAAAATGGGGATCTATAGAAAGAAAAGTAAAAGCAAAAGATCCAAAGCATAGAGGTGCCTGGGCCGTAAAAATATCAGTGAGACATGCCACGCCCTGAAGCCACACAGAATAACCCTTCCATGGAAGATGGCAACAATATTATCTCATGAGTCTGCATTCAAAAAATTAAACACAAAACGTTGACATATTCATTCATCTCATTCCCAGTCTTTGAAAAATTACGTCAACGACATTTTTCAAACTATTGGGATCGAGGATCTTCACTCTAATAAAAGTCAAACAAGAAAACATGAACTGGACACGTCGGCAATGCGCAGTTGTAGAAATAACCGCGTCCCGCAATTAGAAATATCTCGCCCCCACGCTGGAAACTTGTTTGACAAATTACTAGTTCAAAAGAACAGAAACACGTGTTAGAAAGGGAGCGGCAAATTAGCTTTTTGTTTTACGTCAAATCAAAAGTGAACTGCGCATTGATTCATCAACTTGTTCTCACGGATTACTCAGCAAGTTTTTGTCCACTAAGTTTAGGTTTCGATCGAGATAATTCCTTTCCTCGCTTTTAATGGTTAACCCTTCACAGAGCCATTCTATGTTAGTCTGGCGACCCTGTTACATTGTTCACTTAAGAGGCTTGGCAAGTCTAGATATTTTTTAATTAAATTCAGGGAAAACACAATGTCCATTTCAATACTGATGGAAACAAATAAGGGAACATAGGTCATATTAGGTATCATGTTTTACTGACAAGGTATTTTGAACATCTTGCATTGTTTAATCAGCCATGAAACACATGAACTATCAGTATCTGGTGTGTACTTTAAGTCTCGGATGACCCCTTGACATCAACGGTAACATCGATGATTTTTCACTTAACAATGTTTCAAACCAAGCGTTCTTTTATTTCTTTCCGTCAGTATATACAATAGATAAAAGAAATACATTTCAAAAACTGCAGTCATATATTATGTATGGTTCGTTACAAAGTCATAGTTTGTGATAAAATGGCTCTAACGTGTTGATAGGAATGTCCAAAAAGATTTCAGATGTACAGTGTCTGTTCACGAACCTTCGGGCGATAGAGTCAAGGACTTTAGATGTCATCTCTTTCATTCCTTTTCTTTGAAATTGTTGTCTTATCTTTCATGGTTACACTCATCACCTAGCTTTGTGGGTGAAAAAGGTTCAGCAGTTGTAAAACCCCGCTTTGCTAATGATGACTATGTATTCATCCACAAACACATTTCACTCACCCACTTAAGAGGCAGAATAGATAACGTGTCAGCCTGCAATCTGTGGTTCGAATACCTGATCTTTTTCAGCCCGGAAATAAACCTCTGACACAAGCGTGATGTATAGGTGAAGCTTTGGTGATATGACAACAAATTGTCAAGGCCACGTTAAATGAACGTCGACATCACCACACATACGTCGACTACACATACTCATCCAGCCATCACATATTCATTTAATTCATATTTCACCTCAACACCATCTCCAAAACACATACTTACGAGACCATGTGTTTCTTATAATATAAATAGTTTCGTTCATATTTAGTAACATATGAAGCGATTGCGTTAATGGGAGCTTTGATTCCAAATCTGAATTACAAGACTTCCCTAAAAGATTGTGCTTACATAAAAATAACATGGTTATTATGAAAGGTTTAAAATACTTCTTTGAGGCACTAAAGATATTTCGCCGCTACCCTTCTGGCAAGTCGCGGAGAGATTTATCGCGGTGAAATATTTTTCAATCATTAGTGGGTAATTTTCACAAATATACCGCGATAATCCCCGTACCTGTCACAATATCACCCCAGGGAGTTAGCTCCGCCGCTGTGTGACAAGTTATAACACAGTCTAAAACATTTCCTCCGCTTCAATTTCCACGAAATGTCTCGCAGCTTTGACAGGCGCGGCAGGATATAAACTCGAACAATCAAATTAATGATGAGAAGCCTTTGCGGACGGCATCCCCACAAACAAAAACAAATCACAATCAACGTCAATTCGGATTAGTGCTAAATGGCCCCCACTTTTATATTCGCCCCATTTTGGAAACTTCCAAAAGGCGAACTCATAAAAGACTTGGCGAAACGAAGCTCCTAATGAGCTTATGGCCGGGTACTGTGTTAATTGGGACTACGTATGTAGACGAAACAGTAGAAGAGTACCACCTATGGACTCCCACTATAGTAACGGAGATAACATCAGTGCGCCCGTCTTTCGCGCAAAGAAGCTGACCCCTAAACCATTGTATGCCACACCTGGCCTCTGGATCTACCCGTAATCACCCGAGGCCAACCATCCGCTAAATACCTTCGTATTATCAACACGAAACATTTCGCGGGCCATTTTTCCTCAATAGGTGATTTGATATAAGGTGTTTGGACATACACCATGGCACCTTTGCCAAGTGAGCCATTCAGAAGAGAACACGTATATTTGTATCATGTCATGTTTCCTGGTTATCAGATGATGACGACTAGGGTCACAGGCAAACCAAAATAGCAAATAAACTTAGATTAGTGATAAAGTTTACACGTAGCCATCGTAGACTATACTAGACATGTATATTGGTTTATTAGACAAGCATGTTGGTTGATATATGTACGAAACTAGTACGAATGATCAAATATCTGTGATCAGCTACGTAAATGTGTTGAAAATCAATGACTGCACATATTTTATGGTGAGAATGATGAACACCTAAGCATTACTGTTTGACGGTCATGAACATCTTACATTTATTGTATGACATTGGTGAACACAATACTCGCTTTTAACTGTATACTCGTGATGAAACACGATATTTCACTTTATGGTATGTCGGTGATAAACACCATTCCAGTTTATTCTATGACGTCGATGAACATCATTGCTCTTTATTGGATGGCGATAACGAAGACCATTGCATTCCAGTTTATTGTATGACGGTGACGAACAGCCATTGCTCTTTATTGGATAGCGATTACGAAGACCATTACATTCCAGTTTATTGTATGACTTTATCCTATGGTGGTGATACACACCATTCCAGTTTATTGTATGATGGTGATGAACATCCCAGTCCACTTTATTGTATGGTGGTGATACACACCATTCCAGTATATTGTATAGTGGTGATACACACCATTCCAGTTTATTGTATGGTGGTGATACACATCATTTCAGTTTATTGTATGGTGGTGATACACACCATTCCAGTTTATCGATGGTGGTGACGAACACCATATTCTACTTTACTGTATGAAGAGAACGGACACCATATTCCACTTTACTGTACGAAGAGAATGGACATTTTACTGTATGAAGAGAACGGACACCATATTTCACTTTACTGTATGAAGAGAACGGACACCATATTTCACTTTACTGTATGAAGAGAACGGACACCAAATTCCACTTTACTCTATGAAGATAACGGACACCATATTCCACTTTACTCTATGAAGAGAACGGACACCATATTCCACTTTACTGTATAAATATAACGGACACCATATTTCACTTTACTGTATGAAGAGAACGGACACCATATTTCACTTTACTGCAGAAGAGAACGGGCACCATATTCCACTTTACTGTATGAAGAGAACGGACACCATATTCCACTTTACTGTATGAAGAGAACGGACACCATATTCCACTTTACTGTGTGAAGAGAACGGACACCATATTCCACTTTACTCTATGAAGAGAACGGACACCATTACTCTTTATTATATGGCTTGAGCAACATCAATATACTCCATTGTGCACCTTATAGTATGAAAAATTAAATGAACAACATATTGAATAATGAATTAAACATCTAACTAACTACCTACCTAAATAACTAATTATATTTTATATAAATTATAGGAGAAACAATGGAGTGAAACTTACTAAGGAGCAAAAGCAGGGATATATTTTACCGATAGTTCTAATCCCTGCAAGAGGACCTCTAGGTCATCACAATAATTTGTCAATATAATATGTATTACAGGCCCCGTTTAGTCTTACAAGTAGATATAATGTTCATTTTTGGGGCCCATTTTATGAGCGTTCCCTGTTCAGAAGGTCTTGTCTTTAAGGGTCAGAGTTAAATCTCTAGATGTTAGGGATCTGATCGCCTGAGATTCATTCACCAGTGCTGCTAGACATTTGTCAAGACTCATTTACGTATATTCAAGGATGTTATAGTCTTAGTCGTAATATATACTTTGTAAAAGGCGATGAATATAGTTGAAGAGAAACCAGAATGTATTAAAGAACCTTATGGTCTGAACCAACTTATCTCAGCTTGAACTTAGTGTAGCAAACTGTATCATAGCCTGAACCGTTTGTATTTCAGCTTGCATCAAGTGTAGCAAGCTGCATCATATCCTGAACGCCATCTATATCTGCGCTTAAACCGAGTGTAGCAAACCGCATCATATCCTGAACCATCTGCATCCGAGCTTAAACCAAATGTATCAACTGCATCATAGTCCAAACCGTCTGCATCTGAACTTACACCGAATGTATCAAACTGCATCATAGTCTGAACAAAATACATCTCAGCTTGAACCGAATAAATGTACACATGTACATTGTATATCAAACTGCGTCACAGTTTCGATCAACTGTACATGTATTTCAACTTGAACTTGTGTATCAAACTTTATCTGGCTTCGACTAACTCTCTAAAATGGCACTAAGCCTGATTTTTGGTACTTAAAAAGTATCACAATTTGGCCTGGGTATGTTAAAAACTTTTGTTTGGATAATCTCAGTTAAACCGCAATTTCTGAACAACTGCATCAATATTACATGAGATTTTAAAAAGCAGAATTCAATGGTATTTAAATATTTGTGCGCCTTTAATATCATAGATCTTATTTATTGAGTTAAACTTTTTTCAAAAGCCTGCATAATTTAATGTATATGTTTCCACTTCCAAATTTTGCTGCTTGTAGTTTTTTCGTGGGAGTGCAGAAGGTTTTCTAAACATTTCTGTTTCTAATCACCAGAAAAGTGTGCCTCTGCAATTCTCCCTTACCTTGTTTGTTATTTTGTGTAACGTACTTCAGTGTTTTTACTGGAATGAAAATAAACCGACCTCTTCCCCTCACACGCGCTTGCGATGAGTGGTCTGGCCGATACTTTTAGAAATGCATGCTACTTTCCTCGAGTCAAATATCAACATATGTATACAGCCCTGCGTGCTTGGCTTGGATTTGCGTCCACTTGTAAATAAACAAATCTAGTAGATGTTGTTGTAGCTGTTGTCGGTGCTACAGCCAACGTGGTAAGTAGTTATTGCCGTGGTTGATGTCTTTATGGCCGGTCTTGACGCTCGAATCTGTCCATCTGTGCGAAAGGCTAAATTGACAGTGGTGTGTGGGAACGCGGTTGACATTAAAGCCCCCCTCAATTGTTAAGCTTGTTGGTCGCAGGTGTTCATAACTAACGTGTTTTCGAGGCATCATGGTATTGCTCGATCACGTTCCCGACATCCAGCGAATGGACAAAAGCTAGTTGCTAGTTGGGGGTAGTTTTCGGGTAATTAGTAGGACTGGCAGAGCCACTGGTTTGATTTGGACAAATGCCCACCCATATTTGATGTGTATGTGCGTAAAATTGTGTGGAAGGTATATGTGCGTAAAATTGTCTGGAACGTATCAAAATTCTCACAAACATTAAACTATTTACTTAGAAGTAGATTTCGTGAAACAGATACAAACCAGGGCAGAGACAGTGAAAGGAAAACGCACGCACACGCATACACACAACGTGACGTAGTGTGAAACTGTTGCCTGTATTTAGTTTCAAAGATATACTTCTTAAAAGAAGTTGAGGGTCAAACCTGATATGAGCATAAACTGAATTATCGAATTTGATGTTTGAAGGTTTTCCGGAACTTGTAATATAAGCATATTTTTGGAAGGGTGTTTTCATACCATATTGTTACTACTGAAACTTCATCAATTATTCTTAAGGTCCGGTGAAAATTTAATGCAGGAGGTTATTTTATAACATTTTAGAAAATAATCGCTTCACGTGAGATGGTCCTCAAAATTGGAAATTCATGATGTATCGGCACATGTAGCCCATGATTGTCACTTTAAACATGCAAACATTGGCATGTGATATGTGTGCGAACATGTTACCGTCTGGATTTTGGATGCACTGCTTCTTGTAAATAAGATAGCGTGACCCTTAACTTCTGTTGAGTAGTGTAGTTGGGTGGGTGGTTGGGCTGGCTATTGAGGTGAATGAAATATCTGAATTCAAAATCACTTAAATTATTATGAAATATCAGTAAATGAAGAACCAGTGCCATTAACCTTGACAACAGACAGCTTCCACAGTTTCCTTACATGGAAAGGTCCGAAAGCAATTGAACCATTCAGTGCATTAGTGGTCAACTCGAATTTTCGCATTTTTGAGTTAAGCTGATATTATTCAAACTAAATGTAAAATTAAATTTATGCTGTAGTGATCCAAAGGTTATTTCAGTGGAGTACAGGCTGAATTAATCGTTGATTTGTAGCTTTTCGCAATCTTTTTCACTTGAAACAATTTTTCCTAAAACGTGCACATGTACAACTGAAGTTAGACCACTTGAACTGAGGGGCTCAAATCCTTAGTTTGTTCTACAATTTTTTAATTTTGGAACCGTTCTAAAACTCTTTAAAACGGAGTTAGACCATTATTGTATTTATACCCTTTCCATAAATTGAAATAAAGCTGGCAAAGCAACTCGCTGTTGACACTGCAGTTCGACGGACAAAAATAGATAGAAAATGAGTATATATCATAGGAATGCTCACCTGCTTCATATTGGCACCTTCACCTAACAGTCAGAATAGAATAATAAAGATATGTTTCAACTACTTCATTTCCGTTGAACAGAACATAATGCTACAGCTGACGTCGTCAAAAATATCTTCTTATTGTAAGGATAATGGACAAACCATTTCCGCATGACTGAGATGTTTCAGGATGCTTGCATTCCAAACTTAAGAGTTCAAATTGTTCAGTTTATGATCAACACGCGTACGTTTCGGTCTGCTCTCATAGTCAACCAGAAGTTCTGCATGACACATCAGAAATGTTAACATGCCCTATGGAATTTTCACATTACCACAATTAGGGTTCTATCTCGTAGTAGGACCATCAGGCTGTTTAGAATGCAACAAGATGAATGATAGTCGTCAATGGCTCGAGATAACCATCACGCCATCTTGAATGTTAACATGATCCAATCTGGTTAGAACCGATCCCGGTTTGTTTTTGCTCCAATTCATCTAAACCAGGATCTAGGGAAAGGCTCTTGGCAACTTCTTCTTGTGACTGGATTTTGATCTACGCTGTTCACTATTTTAGCCAATCAGCGATCTGTCTCTGGAAATTAGGAGCCATACAGTCAGAGAAAATCGTTAATACCTTTACGAAGCTCTCTGATTGCATGTAAACCACTGCCAGAATACAACTAATAAATAATCAAGAATCTTAACATTACACCGACTGCTGACAATCACTCCGTTTAGACCGACGATCACTCCGTTTAGACCGACCATCACTCCATTTAGACCGACAATCACTCCGTTTAGACCCACCATCACTCCGTTTAGACCGACGATCACTCCGTTTAGACCCACCATCACTCCGTTTAGATCCACCATCACCCGTTTAGACCCACCATCACTCCGTTTAGACCCACCATCACTCCGTTTAGACCGATCATCACTCCGTTTAGAATTTTAACTTGACCAGGGCTTCAGTCTCTTTTGATGACCATCATGTCACTGACCCTCGCCCAAAGACTCCATAGAGTTGGGTTTTTTGTGTGTAAAATGGTGAACATATACGTCCATTAATTCAAACGCTAAATTGACATATTCAAAATTAATTCAATTCTGTTCAAGAAAATGTAGTCTTTTATAATAAAGTGTACTCAACAACGATTAAGAAGCTTGATATGTAGCAAACAATGTATTTCAATACATGAAAAATTATAATTAATAATTTTAATGAACCATCCTTATTTGTAAACGAAGCAGGAAAAGTGCTTGTTTAGAAGGAGAATGGAGAGATCCAGTAACTGTTTCTGTGCTTGCCCTCGCTTGGGAGTAATACTTTGCCAAGCTCAAGTAGGGGACGCGGCCATGTTTGCTCAGCCCCTTGGCCGGGCCCGGTTCTGACTTTTCACTTTCAGGGGTCTCAACTTTATACACTCGTGCGTGTCTCACGATGAAGCCCAGGGATCAACTTAACAAAATCTAACATGGCTGCGCGTTTATGTGTGTGTATTTTTCGGATGACGGGTTGTCGTGTACAAAATATTTGCATTTCTCGCTCCCTAAGCATAGAAACATGACACACGATACGCTGACAACTCGACTCAGATGTGTACCCGCTCTCTCCACCCCTTGTCCCCCATCCCCCCGCACAGGTGTGTGGGAGATCTGTGTCAGGTGAACGGGTGGTTAGTAAACGCATCTGGCTAATATTCTTGGGAGGACGAAAGTAGTTAAAGTTCTAGTTTCGTCTTACGTTTCACTCCGTTAGCCCAGAACGTTGACACTTGGTGCGAGACCCGTTAAGATATCAAACTTGTGTAAAAATCGTAAATCGTATTTAAGGTTTATTGTAACAAATATACACGGCTTCACATAACTCACTAGCTCATTGATTTTGAAACACCAGGTGCTTGACGAAAGAGGTTATATCAATAACAGTTACATTTGGTAACAGAGAATGAACCTGCAAATCAAGCAATATTATTTGTTTAATTTTGGAATATGTTTTAAAAAGTTGCTATTGTGCAGTCTCGATGGCACAACTCTGCTCTCTTAAGCGAAGTTCTAGAAAACTATCATTGTATTAATCTTATCCTTGTCGTAGTAACCTCGTCCTTGTCGTAGTAACCTCATCCTTGTCTAGTAATCCCGTCCTTGTCGTAGTAACATAGTCCTTGTCGTAGTAACCTCTTCCTTGTCGTAGTAACCTCATCCTTGTCTAGTAATCCCGTCCTTGTAGTAACCTCTTCCTTGTCGTAGTAACCTCTTCCTTGTAGTAACCTCTTCCTTGTCGTAGTAACCTCATCCTTGTCGTAGTAACCTCTTCCTTGTCATAGTTATCCCGTCTTTGTCGTAGCAACCTCTTCCTTGTCATAGTTATCCCGTCCTTGTCGTAGTAACCTCATCCTTGTAGTAACCTCATCCTTGTCGTAGTACCCTCATCCTTGTCATAGTAACCTCATCCTTGTTGTAGTAACCTCATCCTTGTCTTAGTAACCTCATCCTTGTAGTAACATAGTCCTTGTCGTAGTAACCGCTTCCTTGCAGTAACCTCATCCTTGTCGTAGTAACCTCATCCTTGTCGTAGTAATCCCGTCCTTGTCGTAGTAACCTCTTCCTTGTCGTAGTAACCTCATCCTTGTCGTAGTAACCTCTTCCTTGTCGTAGTAACCTCATCCTTGTCGTAGTAATCCCGTCCTTGTCGTAGTAACATCGCCTTGTCGTAGTAGCATCGTACTTGTAGTAATCCCGTCCTAATTACGTGTAGTAATCGTAGTAGACTCGACCATGTCCTAGTAACCTCGTCCTTGTCGTAGGAACCTCATCATTGCCGTAGTAACCTCATCCTTGTAATAATCCCGTGCTTGTCGTAGTAACCTCTTCCTTGTAGTAATCCCGAGCTTGTCGTAGTAACCTCATCCTTGTAGTAATCCCGTGCTTGTCGTAGTAACCTCTTCCTTGTAGTAATCCCGAGCTTGTCGTAGCAATATCGGCCTTGTCGTAGTAACCTCATCCTTGTCGTAGTAACTTCGTCCTTGTCGTAGTAATCCCGTCCTTGTCGTAGAAACCCGATACTTAGCGTAGTAGTATCATCCTTATTTTAGTAACTGAATAACCTCATTCTTGAGATAACCTTATCTTTCGTTAGGTAAAATTTGTCATAGTAACCTTATCCTGGTCATGGTAATACCATCCTCGAAATGTTAACCTCCTCCCTGCCGTAGTAACCTCATACATCCTTGTAGTAACTTCATACATCCTTGTAGTAACTTCATATATCCTTCTAGTAACTTCATACATCATTGTAGTAACTTCATACATCCTTGTAGTAACTTCATACATTCTTGTAGTAATTCCATCCTTGAGATAACTTCATGTTTCTTTAAGTGAATGAGATTTAACGTAGCAGGGGTTAATATTTCATCCATAACGCTACGGTTGGTACAAAGGTCACCAAATGTTTGAGTCGAACGAAAGTGACCAAGCCGAGATTCGAACCCCCCGACCTTGCGGTTGTGAAGCCGCCGCTCTACCAACTGAGCTACCCGGGCCCTCTCTTTCTTTGAGTAACATTTGTCGTAGTAACATCACCCCTGTCGTAGTAACCTCATACATCCCTGTCGTGGCAACTTTATACATATTTGTCGTAGTAGCCTCATCCTTTTCGTAGCAACTTCAACATTGTTTTAGTTACCTTATTATTGTTTTAGTAACCTCGTCATTGTTTTATTAACCTCAGCTTTGTCGGCGACTAATCTATTGATTTACGTAAATATCCGTCGACCTCACCCTCGGCTCTCAGTGAGGATTTTGTTACATTCCGATTGATGTAATTACAGTATAGCTGAAAAAATTGACATTGCAGCATAACACCTTACCTCATTACAACGATGTCGGTGACGCTAGAGATGTAAGACAATGATATAGGAGGTTCTCACAAGGATGAGATTACTCCGACATGGATGAGGTTACTACGACACGTATGAGGTCACTACGACAAGGACGGGATTATTACGACAAGGTGACGCTAGAGATGTACGACAATGACATACGAGGTTCTTAGAAAGATGAGATTACTACAACATGGATGAGGTTACTACGACACGTATAAGGTAACTACAAGGACGAGGTTACTACAAGGACGAGGTTACTACAAGGAAGAGGTTACCACGACAAGATGAGGTTACTACGACAAGGAAGAGGTTACTACGACAAAAATGCATGAGCCTACTTCACAAGGAAGAGGTTACTACGACAAAAATGCATGAGCCTACTTCACAAGGAAGAAGTTACTACGACAAGGATGAGGTAACTACAAGGACGAGGTTACTACGACAAGGATGAGGTTACTACAAGGAAGAGGTTACTACGACAAGGATGAGGTAACTACAAGGACGAGGTT
>JAUELE010191547.1:0-13486 GCA_031471655.1 Diodora aspera
GCTTTTGCTATAGAAGCTTCACTGATTGGTCAAACCACTCGCCTCGAAACGATCGTCTTGAATAGGAGTGGGTCCAGTGTATTTGACGGATGGGAACAGTAGTTAATGATAGCCTGGATTTCGAGGATGATCTTTACCTTGAACTAATACAAAAATATTTTGTTTTTCAGGCTCTTCCATATGTTGCATTACTGATTGTGATGCTGTTCTTTATCTATGCAGTTATAGGAATGCAGGTAAAGTGGAATGACATTAAATTATTTCTGAAAACAATAAGTGCCAAATGATCTGTTATTATTATGTCAGTGTACATAAAATTTGTCTTGTTCACACGAATTGATTAATCAGTCGTTATACCATGTTATTTTGCTGCTTCTAGGTGTTTGGCAAAATTCGTCTAGATGATAGTACAGAAATCCATCGAAACAACAATTTCCAGACATTTCCACATGCTGTGCTGGTGCTATTTAGGTGAGGTCATTGGTCTTTTATTCCTTTGGGGTTGGTTGGGGGAAGATGGAGTTCAAAAGGTACATTTTCAACATTTTTCTATAGATGTAAAACAAAGTGATTTTCATGGAAGAGGCATGAATAATTTATAAGGGTTCCAAGGGAGACTGAGTTTCTGTGCTGATGGTACATGTGATCACATGGTGCAAGCTGCTGTGGGTATGGTTTATATAGTTATAATGAAGGCGGATACAGCTTATTATCCCCTGCCATGAAGTGGATGGGGGATATAGGAATGGGTGCTGTCTGTCCATCCATCCATCCTTCCTACATCCTGTCCGTCCTTCGATATTTTTTCACAAGAAACTATTTGTGCATAAAGCTAGGTCAAGTTATCTATATAATTGTTGCTTCTGCTATTTAGAATTTTCTAAAAAAAAATTGTGTTTTCTGGAAACTAAGTTCATACTTAGTCTCAAACGTCACACATTTGTATCTCTTAAAACGTTCAATATTTTTTCACAAAACTTTATGTGTTTATCAAATCAGTGGTATAGTTGTGGGTTTTGCTATTTAGAATGTTCTAAACTTTGTATTTTTTTTTACATTATTTATCATTTTTGTTTTCATGGATTCGAATTTGGACTGAGGTAAATTTCCAGAGCAACCTATCTTGGTACTGATTCTTGCATTATTGATACATTGTGTTTCCAAATGTGTCATCCAATTTTCTATATATGTACTAGGGTAATACTTAATCTGCTAGTTCATCCAGATCATTATCTTTAGACGCATGGCAGGGGATGTTGCCCACTAAGCTTGTTTGGGCAATCTACACAAACCATTTCAACTCCCTGTGGAACATACAAACCAAACTGTCTGGTAGGACCTCGAAGGTTAATATTCACAAAGCTAACACTTCCCTTGGGGTACCCAATTTCAGTATGGTGGACTGAGGCAATTGTTGTCACTTGCCACCTAAACATTCATACATGTATATACGTAAGGACGCACTCATAAACAGCAATAATAAATAGTAATGGATTTGTTACTGTGATGCAGATTCTTATTTTCATGTGATATTGGTTACAGATCTGCCACTGGTGAGGCCTGGCAGAACGTCATGTTGTCCTGCATCGACAGGCCCGACGTCCTCTGCGACCCAGGAGCTGATGCCACCATTGGGGCAGGCAACTCGACAGAAACAGGAAAAAGTAGTTGTGGAAGCAGCTTTGCTTTCATCTACTTTATTTCCTTCTACATCTTGTGTTCTTTCTTGGTAAGGGTTTAATAATAATAATAATAATAATAGTAATAACAACCACTGTCACTAGAACTGGCCAACATTAGATCCACAGCAAAGGTTACAGATTGTCCCACGCATTTGAAGATCAGATAGCCTACATAGTCTACATTGTCATATCACTGTACACACCAACCAGATCTATTCCTTCTGTGGGAAAGTTTCAACTGAAATGCCCACGAGTAAAGACAAGATTTAGCAAGAGATCCCACACTGATTTTCACGCTGCCCCAATTATGTGGAATGGCATTCCTTATGAAATTAAATGTACTAAGTCTTTGAACAAATTTAAAGCTCAAATAAGAATGTGTCTGTTCAAAAGTGCATTTAATTTATAAGTGTTTTAAATGTACACTTAGAGTATACAACTTAGTATGGACATATTTATCAAATGTGAAATGTGCAGTAGCAGCATATATCTCGGTATAAACATATGTGGTAAATGTGCGCTAGGAGCATACAACTTGGTATGGACATATTTCTCAAGTGTTAAATGTGCTCAGAGCATACAACTTGGTATGGACATATTTTTTAAGTGTTAAATGTGCAGTTGGAGCATATGACTTGGTATAAACATATGTGTTAAATGTGCACTAGGAGCATGCAACTTGGTATGGACATTATGCGTGATACAGATGTTCAATATTATTATTATCATATAGTCTACATCAGAGATATCACATTGTTGCACTTCCTGAAAGTCATGTGCTTTCACAAAGAAAGATGAAAAGTCCAAGTGGCGTAATGCTTGTCCAACTAGGCGACAAAAAGGAATGTTTTATTTTGACGTTTCTTTCTATTAATCCCTTTAGGAACTGCCTTCTCCCTCAATGTGCACCTTGTCAGAATCTGTAACTATATCATTCGGCTTTAGTATTACTTGTCGTTTCAAATACATCAATGTATATTTCCAGTAGTACAGACATTTTGCTTTAATATGCGGATAATAAGGTTATTTTTAGAACCAGGATTACCCAATTGATATTATAAATACCTAGTAAACTTCAATTTTTGAGAACTAATACCCAATATGTTGTTGCAAATTATCTGGAGCACTGCCTTTTGTAGGAAATGTTATGGCTGAAAGATTGCCTTTAAAAAAAAGACATGGACTTTTCTACGTCAAAGGTTCTCACATTTTCTCAGACTGATACCCCTGTGGCCTCCATGCAGTACCCCTAACGCCCCCATCCTAATCGTGTGAGCATATAGTGACACTCTAGAAACATAGTGACAATCTTGTTTCTCAATGTCTTCCTGTGGCCTCCATGCAGTATCCCTAAAGTCCCCATCCTAATCGTGTGAGCATACAGTGACCCTTGCTCAGGCTGATACCCCTGTGGCCTCCATGCAGTACCCCTAACGTCGCCATCCAAATCGTGTGAGCATACAGTGACTCTTTCTCAGGCTGATACCCCTGTGGCCTCCATGCAGTACCCCTATCGTCCCCATCCTAATCTTATGAGCAGACAGTGACCCTCTTGTTTCTCAATGTCTCCCTGTTGTTCATTTTCCAATTTGTATCTCCCAACACTTTTAAGGTGTCTACATGAGTTGGTACAGATGCTTGGAAGTGCATCATACACGAGACCTGTTCCCTTTTCAGATCATCAACCTTTTTGTTGCTGTCATCATGGACAACTTTGACTACCTGACAAGGGACTGGTCTATTCTGGGCCCACATCATCTGGATGAGTTTGTCAGACTATGGTCGGAGTATGACCCAGAGGCCAAGTAAGTCTGTCTGTTTTCAGTACCACATTATCCCAGCATTCCTTTCCTTGTCTCTTCGGTGGTATTTGATTAAAACATGAGTTGAAACACTCGTGTCAAGTTTGCCAATCAAACGACGAGAGTTTAACATGAGAATCCTGAAACTAGGTCAAGAACATACTCCCCGATTTCCCAGGTGGGCACATGGGTTGTGATGTCACAAACATGGCTGCCATGGACGAAATCAGGAAGTGTGCATCTGTTTGGCGGTGTTTGATTAAAACACGAGTTGAAACACTCGTGTCGAGTTTGCCAATTAAACGACGAGAGTTTAACACGAGAGTCCTGAAACTAGGTCAAGAACATACTCCTCGATTTCCCAGGAGTGCACTCGGGTTGTGACGTCACAAACATGGCTGCCATGGACGTCATGTGTTTAAAAAATTTACTTCGCCGAGTGTTAGGAGATACGCGCCACACGATTGGATGCAAGTGCGGGTTTTGCTCGAGGCGTTTGTTTTCACTCTATCGTTCCGCTTTACTGAGCATGCGCAAGCCCCTTTCAACTCGACACAAGTGTCGCCGAATCAAACACCCCCTTCAAGACCCGAAAGAACAGTCAGTCAGTTTAATAACTGTTTTCATTTTTGTTTCTTCCAGAGGTAGAATAAAGCATTTGGATGTTGTGACATTACTACGGAAGATTTCTCCTCCACTAGGATTTGGAAAACTCTGTCCACATAGAGTAGCCTGCAAGGTATGGTATCATGACGAAACTTGGAATGCAGTGTTAACTTTGTGTAGTGCCTCATTATATGAGACCAATATTTTAAGCTTTGTGTCAAACCAGAATAAACTTTATTGCATTTAAGCAATTTCCTCCCAAATAAAACAATACCATTTTTGGGGACATTTCAAGCTAACATAGTTTTAATTTTCATGTATTAAAATGGAAAAATGTTTATTTACAAATGGCTTCATTTTGAAAGTTATAATATATCGATGAACATGCGGATAGTTTGTCTTTCTTGCCATTTATATTAATAGATTGGTTCAATTTTTATACAATAAATCCAGTTTCAAAGAATCATAATCTATATCTAAAAACTTGTAAAGGCATTTCAAAATATATTTTAATTTTCTGAAACTTAATCCTTGAAAGTTTTTGTAACAACTGTTTGGAGCTTAGGAAAGTGCAGTGTTATGAGTTTTCATCCAGAGTTTGTTAGCGTTAATGGCTATGGGTTTGAATTCTGCCTTGGACAGACAGATATTGGTGCTTTGCTTTTTTGCCTGATCAAGTCCTGATCGAGATTGTGGTTGTATTTAACCCACCAAAACTGAGAAATCATTATTAAAGTGACCAGTTTGATGAGAGTAAAGAGTAAAATAACACCACCATCATGTTGAATATATTGAAGTCTAAAAGGAACATTACAGCTACAAAAGATTGCCACTTTTGCCAATTCCTGGTGTTGCATCACCGTTCATCAAAACTGTTCCCACTTTCATACAGTTTCCCTTTGTTTACATCATGCTTTGACAGCAATTTCTTGAAGAGATATCTCTGAAAATAGCCCACATTGCATTGTTTTTCTTCAGTCATCTCTGAAATTCTTGTATAGTTTCTTGTAGACATCAGTGACCATTCTGACCAAGTTTGTGAGACAATAATATGACATGAAGATTTATAATTGTCATTTTGTATTTCAGAGGCTGGTTAGCATGAACATGCCTTTGAATAGCGACGGTACTGTTATGTTCAATGCCACTTTGTTTGCGCTGGTGAGGACGTCTCTAAAGATTAAAGTTGAAGGCAATATCGACACGGCAAACGAGGAATTAAGAGCAGTCATCAAAAAGATTTGGAAAAGGACAAGTCCCAAACTTTTGGATCAAGTTGTGCCCCCAGCTGGCAGTAGGTTTCTTCTGGTTTTTATTCACACCTGTCCCTCCCTTTCACAGTCTCACAGCAGACAAGGGGAAGTAACTCCAACCTGGACAGTCAGGCCACCAACAAAATTGATTTTCTCGACTCTTACTTGGACAATCATTGTTGTCTTTAGCTTTATATCTTTAGATTAAAATTCTTCTACGAGTCTCAAAATTTGTAATTCTGATTTTTTAGTTTGTATTCTGGATTAATTTTAAATATTAATATTTCTATTATATTGGACGTTTAATGTCGGAAAAACTTAAATATAAAAAAAGAGAATGCATGGAAAAGACTAAAACTCTGTCTTGATATTTATGATGAAGAATCAAACTGGATATTTAACCAGTTCAGTTGTGCTTCATCTTGTAAAGTTCTTGTGACATATTCTATATATAAGCTTTTGAAAGCATTATGCAGCTGCTTAAAACGATTTACGTGTTTCATATCATAACAAGCTTGTACAGCTTAATTATTCTGCTAACTACAGGCAAGTATGTTTATCAGAGTTGCCTCCCCTAACTGATCTGCCTGCGAGAACTCGAGCTTTGAACTTTTCTCTGTGCGCTGAAGGTGAAAAATATAAGTTCCTGTTAACTTGTTTTGGGGGGGTAAATATTTGTCACGAGTAATTTTTTTCAAAAGACATCAAATTTTACTTACCTTTTAAAATAGCTGTTGAGTGCACGGAGAAATTTTCATCTGGATCGAGCCGCTTAACACAGCATATTTGGTCAAATGCAGTTGTTGGTATTAAATTAAATCAGTTTCCATAATAAGCTATTTAATAAAACATTGCAAAAATGCTCATAAAAATTTCTGATATTTATACACGTTTTTGAACGGACTCATGTGAGCATTATTTAGAGGACAATTTTGATTAAAATGTATGTTAATGTTGATTGCTCACTAAAGGCATTATATGCGTCCTGTGTTTCCTTTTGTTTCGACTTAGATTTTTATTACACTCTTTAGGACTTTAAACAAAAATGAAGATAAAGCGGAGAAAAACTATAATAGATAAAAAAGCATTGCGGTTCCTTGGCAGAGGTATTGTTTCATAGCTCAAAGAGAGTCAAAAAGGAGATTCCTCAGAAAGACCATTATGTTGTTTTAAGCTGTGTGTTTTTAGTGAATCCATGCACAGTTTGTTGTGTTGGGTAGTTTGGATTTTCAGATTATTTATAGATACATGTAGTTGCTTTTGTTTTAGAATTATTGACACCTTTTCTTAATTTAACACTGCATGGGTAGCTGGGAGAATTTAACAATAAAATGTGTCTTGTCATATCCATAGTTGTACAACACTTCATACTTACTTAACAGTCGGAAGATTTTTACATTTTTGCAAGTGTTTCATGTGTAATGAAAACGGGTAGCATCGTTTATAACATTTGTTATGTATCGATGCTTGTTATGTTATATCCAAAGCATTGAGTTTGATATTTTTATGTCATGAAGAAAAAATCGGTGCTTGTCTATTAAAATACTAACCAAACTAACGGTCTTTTTTACATCATTTGGTATAGTATTTGGTATTTGATTTGTAATTTATAACATATATTGCAGATTGCTAGACCATAGGTTTAGAATTGTGTAATTAAGTTTGCAGTGTAGTCTGTTTTTTGTACCCAATGTTGCAGGTTAATTGCTTTTTGTTTTTAAATTTATGAAATTTTCATATTAAAGGTAGTACGCATTCTTAGCTTGGACTATAAGGATATTAATGTTTATATCTTCAGTACATTCTATGATATTTCCAGACACATTTTAACCAAATATTTTAACATTTTGTGAATGTAAAAAGATTTATATACAAATGTATACATGTTCATGTTAAAGCAACTTATCATGTGCTTCGTGAATTTGTCTCAAATATCTGTGCATATATGCCTACTAATGCATATGCTAAAGTGTATATATGCATATAAGCCAGAGTTGTTGTAATATTAAGTTACATGGACAACAAGGGTAAGAGCTTGTTTGTTTTGCTTGCGTAACTGTTGTAATATGTAAGCATTGTGGCTGGAATACTAATAGTTTGCGTAAATGCATATTGCTATTTATTTAAAATTATTTGTTTTACAACCTAATATCTGTGCTAATTGTGAAGACCTTTTTTGACTTACAGGAGACGACGATGTAACTGTTGGAAAATTCTATGCAACTTTCCTTATCCAAGACTATTTCCGGCGTTTCAAAAAACGCAAAGAGCAAATGCAGAAAATACAGAAAGGACAAGAGCATACAAAAGCTCTTCATGTATGTATGATGGTGTTGCACTGTTGGTTATCTCCATCACATTTAACATTGCCCTTCAAACATTTTATCTTCTAGACAACTATTTTCATCAGCATTTAGAAGTCACTTATGTGCAGAAAGAACAAGTTCTGTTATGGTACAGACTTCTATAGTCTTACCGTCTTTCGACTGTCACCCTGAAAATAGTCAAGTCCTGGTTATGCTCTCCAACATACATGTTTATTGAAATAAATGCAAATATTAAGATTTATTTTTGAATAAAGTGTTCTAAAAGTAATACTATTAATTTTTTCATGTCAGAATTCACATCATTAGATCATATTGTTAGTAATTTCGTAAGACATGAATGTCAAAAGTACATTTCTTGAACAATTTTATTCTTCTCTGGAACATGTTTGTACACAATTTTCATGACAATGAACTTTTAATTTATTCACAAGCATCCACCTCATTTCTTCAGTGCTCCATCATATCTGTGTTATGACCTCACGTTTTTGTTTTTGTGTGTAGTGCGGATTTGCTCTAGTTAGTAGTTAGTTATTAGTGCAATGCTCAGTTTTAGTAATTAGAAAAATGCTTTAGTTAATCAAATCATTTCATTGATCTTACCAAGTAAAGCATCCTGGAAATCCAGGGTATAGTAACTCCGCCAATGGTCCGTCATATACCCTGGATGTACTCCTATTCACCATGGTCGTTTTATGTGTATGGAAAGTCCAAATCTGCTAAATAAAAACAACCAATTAGATGTCGCATTCGCTGCATGAGAAGTAACTCTTGATAAATTTAAACACATAATGTCTGTACTTTGCCGAGTGTTAGGAGAGATGCATGATTGGGCGCAAGCTTTCGCTTTGGAAGTTTCACTGATTGGTCAAAACACCCTGCCTCGAGATGAGGAGTGATTCCAGGGTATGTGAAGGACGTTGGCGGAGTCATTATGCCCTGGATTTAGAGGATGCAAGTAAAGATAAACATCCAAGATTAATGTTATGGAATTAGATAGCAGATGTGAAAAAGCCCAAAGTGCCAGTGATATTCAGGACATTTATTTCACAGAAGTATGCCATGATGATTTAAAAAATGTGAAAGATGCATATGAAATTTACATCAAATCAGTTGGAAAACAGATGCAAGTGTTATAGGTGGACATGTCATGTATAAGATTTCATGTCGAAAAATGTTTTGTGGTAATGTGTATATCATGGCAATGAGATAAGAGATGTAAATGAAATATGTCAGTAATGATATGTATATAACTATTGATCTCAGATGTTAGGAAATGGTGACTGATTATTGAGTCAGAATTTACTTCACTAAAAAAAATAATCTTTGATAGAAAAAAGCATGAAAAATGACCATTTTAGGGTAAACTATAAACTTAAATTCTCTTGTCACTTTTTACAGCATGAAAATGGTCCGAGAGATATCCATTAAAAAAAATAACAATTTCCCTCATGATAGCACTCACTCGTTCTTTAACACTAAATATTTTAAATTATGGCTATGTTTTTAAATTTGCAATTTGAATTCCAAGCTGATAGTATGGAGCATGGTAGCGAGTAATGTTAGAGTATTCATACGATATGAGGTAGTTCATTGTAGATGATGCAACCTAGTTACACTTTGCTTTTTAATACTAAACACCAGGTCTGTTTGCTTCACTGACTTTATTCTGCTTGAACTCGGCTGCTCATCTCTCTTATCTAACTCTTATAGCCCATCTATCTCCAGTCTTTTCGAATGCTTTCTTAACCCATATATATATATTAAATATTTAATTGTGGAATATTTTATAATACCGGCACGTGAGAAAATAAAATTTTGTTTTATTTAATTTTAAGTCATTCTGTGCAGTAATGGATTTTTATGAATTTTTAACTTTCATTGAAAAATATTTTTTCATGAAACTTGTTTGAATTTTTCATAAATATCTTTTCAAAAATAGTTATGAAGTTCTAATTGTGCTCTTGATTTAATGTTTACCTGAAGGAAGCTGAGAAATATTCTATTTTGTTTTACTAATTCTCCAAACAATTTTTAAATTGAATTGTCATCTGAAAAGTGTTTTGCTGAAAACGGTTTAGGATTGTATTTGATATTTTATTTAGTTGATCTCTTGTGATCGAATTGTTTTTCTATTTTTATAAAATCTGAAAGGAACTGAGGTTGGCAAAATTTGAAGTAAGAGTCGAGTGCCTCAGAGTCTCCGACTTTGGTAGTGACTAGCACTAGAGTCCGAATGTCTTTGTCTTGTAGGCGGGTATCCGAGCAGTTCTCGACCTGGGACCGGAAATACGGCGAGCCATATCAGGAAATTTGGATGACGAGGATTTCTTAGATAAAGAAATTGAAGAACCTATGCATAGGGTTTGTAAAGCTTAATTGAAACCTTCATAAATACTCTAAAAAAAAAGTAGCTTTAGTTCAGAAACAAATGAAATTAAAATCCACCAAAATTGTGTTCTTATGCTCATGACTTAATATTAGGGCAGTATTTCAATGCATTTGTTATTCACAAGTACTTTGGGTATGTGAGCCATGCATGTTTTACATCAAAACATTATGTCTTAGAGTAAAGTAGAACAAAACAAATGTTATTTATCCGAACATGTTCAAGGATTAGTTTACTGTCTCCAAATGGTGGTTTGTTGAAATTAGCATGACATACATTGTTTACTTTTGAATTATGTTCATATCAATTATTCATTTGTTTTATTAAATATATTGATTTATTGTCATGATGCAAATATTATTTAACATCCTTTTTAGTTTGTAGCTTTTTAACTTTGGTCCAAAAGTTTCTGTAAAATTTCCTTTTTATGTTTAAAATTCTTTAAACATGCTATCATCGAATGAAATGAACCATCACATAAATTGGCATAATAATGTTTTGTTGCATACCAGATTAAAATATTATAATCGTTATGACTTGTATGCCATTCAGAATTGGCAAACTGCCTTTTAGATTCCAAACAGAGCTAGTGCACAAGGCCAGCAGTATGTCTGCCTTAAAGGTATGGGGTTCAATCCCACATGGGTCAGCTGGTTACATTGTTCTGCCTGGACTTGGGACCATGTGCTGCTGCAGTTGAATAATTGCCAAAGACATCATTAAATACTATATCAAACTCTCTTAGCCATTGTTCAAATTTTGTATGATAGGAATGTGCTTATGTATTTTCTATACTGTTCAATACATTATATTTCTAAAGTTTGATAACATATTATTAATATTAAAGTTGGATACATGTTCCCAAGGCCAAAATATGGTCGGCACGTTCTGTGTGAAATAAATAACATAAACTATCAATCGTTCATTATAAAAGTGTTTGCCTAATTAAATAAGGCTTGTGGTCACGTGCTACATTCACGAAGGTTCAAAAAACTTTGAAGATTAGCCGGAAAATTGGAATACATAATATTTCACCCCGGGGGAAGTATTCACAGACGACTTTTCAAAAGGTTATTTAACCGACAACCGTGCTACCGTATATCTTTTGTCCATTATTCGTCGTATGTTCATAATTTTATGTAGATTTATCTTTCCAAAGGTTGTTTTTTGAAAAGAAAACAATGAGTTTGACCATGTATCCAACTTTAAATAGAGTATTAATAAGATAAAGTAATATTTTCATATAATATGCAATGTAATTGTAATTGCCAATGATGTTATCTTTCAGAGAAATCATGGTCTGTTTGGAAGCGTGGTCAATGCAATAGCTGGGTATACCCGCCCTATTCTTCCCTTTTTAAATCGTACTCAGTCGCTGAAAGGTAACAAAATGGCCGATGACCACCAGAAGGCCATGCCACCAAATTCATGGAACCCTCAGAATAAAGTGAAAGAAAACGGCAACTTGACAACAGGGTCGTGCAACCACTTGAATCTGGAGAGTCGACCACAGATGAACCACACCCCATCACCCCGGCCCTCCCTCAACATACCCCCAGAGCCTTTGGTTGATCCAAGGAGAAACAGGTACTGTATTGGACTCTTCTCAAAGAGACTTTGTGTCATTTATAAACAATAGTGCCTCAGTAATCCACATGTAGGGTATAATGGCAGGGGAAAAATTGCTGTATAAGAAAACAGAATAAGTTTAACATTTGACACATAAACCTAACCCAAACTTACATACATGGCAAACCTCATACCTGCTGAAGGGGGAGATCCAGCCTGTAAAAGGAGGAGATTGGGGTCACAAAGGAGAGGTTTTCTAAAATTGTTATATATACCACTGACATCTACATAAAATATTAAAAACAATTTGACACAAGGAACCAGGAGATTTAGTAAAATGACGGAAGTGGGAAGGAGATAGAGGTGAAAATCAGGAGTCTCCCACTTAAATCAGGGGGTATGCCATGTATGGACTTGGCCCTTCTCAGAATGTTGAATTTCTTTTAATACTGAACTGGTTCTGTACCTTGCCAAATTACATAAAGGTCTTTTTGGTTTAGCCTTTTGGCGCAGATCCAATATGTCAGATCTGTCATAGTTTTCACCTGCTTGCCAGAGCTGATACATGTATATGGGCTTTAACCTATCAGAGGACTTAATGTGTCAGTTTTCAAACATTTAAACAGTTTAATGCTTAATGTTTATTAATTAATATCAGGTGCCATTATTTCCATTTTGTGACAGCGCAGTTTTTTCCCTGCCTATATTTCTGTACGTCAGTCATCCCATCCATGTTATGCAAGGCTAAACTGGGGATATGTTGTAGGAATTAACTTCCTTCTTTTGATCTTCTCCGGAGGTGTGTTACCTCTTAAAACAAGATATGTTCTAGTCCCTGCTGTAGTAATATATTCTCTTTCATGAATTGTCTTGGTCAAGTAGAAGTCTGCCTGTCTTCAGTTCAGCTTTGTTTGACTGACATAGCCAAAAGCAAAGTGAAATCCAATATAACTCAATGCATTCCCCAAGACATGAGGTTACTGCAGTTCTTTTACACTGGAATAAAGGTGATCTTGGGCATACGTTTAGACTGAGTACTTGTCCAGAACAGTGGTTCATTACCTTGACAAATTTTGCATTTGTATCCTGCAGTGAGGTTTCTTCAGAAGAAGAGGAAGAGTCCGTAGAGGATGAAGAAGAGGAGTCGGAGGTTGATGAAGGAGGGGAGGAAGAGGTGGATGAAGAACAAGGACAGGACTCTGACCTGGAGACTGTGGTCACTCAGTCCTCGGCCACCTCCCCTCAGCCTCTGGTACTTGGAGATCATGTTATACCAAACAATAGACCACACGGCTCCAG
Source organism: Diodora aspera (assembly GCA_031471655.1). Lineage (NCBI taxonomy): Eukaryota > Metazoa > Mollusca > Gastropoda > Lepetellida > Fissurellidae > Diodora > Diodora aspera. The sequence continues at coordinate 12,925 of JAUELE010191547.1, forward strand.
CCCCCCAGAACTGACCAAAAAACATGGCATTTATATTTATCGAGAGTAAGTTAACATAATGTCTTCACGGTACAGCAAGGGTTGCCAACTTTCTGTGATACAAATAATGGACACTGAATGGGATACTTGGGGATTATGAAGGAAAGTTGCACACAGTTGCACAAACTTTTGCCCCCAAATTGGGATGTTCTTGCTAATACAGGGTTGTTGGCAACCTTATGTACAAGCAAAACTCACAGGGCCTTTATAGAACATGGCATTTATATATAGCTCCGTGCAAAACAAATTGGACACTTTTCAAAATTATAAAAATCCATCGTGATATAGCCATTTTCGTAGCCATGCTCAACATCTCTTTACTTATGCAAGGTATTTAGGTCCATATTTGTAACCTCCCTTGTTGATGGGTACGTCCCGTGACATGCAACAGGACAACGCCTGCATCCATACGTCTGTGCAGACCCGCCAATGGCTGCGTGACCACGACGTTTAGGTGATGGATCTTCCGGCCGTTTTTCCAGACCTCAACCTCATCGAAAATATTTGGCAGATCATGAATGAC
>JAUELE010191652.1:0-13486 GCA_031471655.1 Diodora aspera
AAAAAGTTTTGTAGATGCAAACATTTATTGGCAATTATTATATATATCATTGTTAATGGGTATTGAGCTATTACTATTAAAATGACAATTACATTGTAACTATCATACTGAGTAAATATTGAAGTCACTTTAAATAAAGGATATAACAAATTGTACTGTCAATTTCTAATGCAAACAAAGAAAACAAAACAACCTTCCGAGCAACGACTGACCATGTGTCCGAGAGAAGATAACTCTCAATTTCGTACATCGGCGATCGTGGATAACACTCATTCACCCGTATTTCCATGGTTCGAATCGTGATGTCAGCATTACTTTTTGTTGTGTATCAACCAAATTAAGTTTTTCAGAACTGCGCGATAAATAGTATGGATTTAGACAATAATTTATTAGGGCATTTCTTTTCTTGAATTTATACAAGAAAATATGTACAGTCATTTATGTAAATTAATACAAAAACGAGACAAAGATGTTGATATATTTTAATCTGTTCATTTTAGTGTTTGTGTTTGTGTTTGTGTGTGTGTGTGTGCGTGTATGTGTGTGTGTGTGTGTGCACGCGCGCGTCATTATTAATTTGTGTCACCAGAACTAAAGTAGGTAGGTTTACCCCTTCAAGCATTCGAAACTCGGTAATTCACTCAATAATTTCTCACCTTCAAACAATATATTTATACATATATATATTCTCTGATATATACATAGGTCATACTGGGAATAATTCAAAGTGATACAATGGCGAACGTAAAGGTGTTATTGTAGTTCAACGTTGAACTACATTTTAGATGAAGGTACATCCAACACGGTGTACGTTGACCTGACTGTACAGTTTCACAACAATAATCGAGGTTAACTTTAAGTGTAAGCTTAGAACAAATGCATCTGTAAATGAAAATGGTTCTTTATTACAACCTATTACCTCCTATAATGTATAGATAACGCATTGAACTGGTTAACGTTGCCTATATAGGGATATTGGGTTAACGTTGATCCAATATGTTAATAGTACATGGTTCAACGTTAAACTGAAATCTAGTTGAACGTTACTTTGAGTTTTTACAGTGTAGGTTCAGATACAACCCAAGCTGAGTCAACGTAAGACTGTCTCAGTGCTGTTGCTGCTGTCAATCGCTGTGACGAAGTGGTTCCGCAAGTGGATTGTCCGGAAGTAGCGGTTTTCAACACGCCAGTGGGCATCCTCGCAGTTTGGGGGGGGGGGGGGATGGGGTGACCATCTGGCCCGAAAAATGACCACCGGGAATAACCGAGAAGCAAAAAAAAAAAGGTTGACACTCTGCTGTGCCCGAATGTTGCTGATGACGGCTTGACTGCAGTTGAAGGTTCTTGCCATGTGCCGTTTAGAGTTCCCCATGTTGGCCATGCCAGTAACTCTGTCACGTTCTGTCTGTGTGAGTCTCGGTATCTCTCTGCTGTTTTCCTTGCTCTTCCCCACACCGGAATTTATACAACAATCATGCACAAGCATTTTGAACCGTTCCCTAAAAAATATTTTTGCGATGTTTCCTGATTGCACAAAATCCAATGACTTCTCTAAAAAGTGTGTGCACAGGATGTGTTTTGGCGAATGTTTTCGCATAACGTTCAACTTATTTCAGCGTCTTTGGTTCAGATAAAAGTGATACGTTTATTTCGCCCTGTAGTTTATGTTCTTAATTTAGTTGTCAAATGTCTGATATAAAACGTTGCGAAAGTAATCCTGATTTTTTCCCGAAACTTTATTGATGTGTCCCTCTGCAAAAAAAGTCTGATGAGATCATCTATTTGTTAAGATATTCTCTTACATAAGAGAAGAAAGTGCATAGGTTCGTCTCATTAGCGGGATAATGTATATCGTACTGGTTCCACTTGTCTGAAGATGGGACAACCGCCCGCGGGGATCTTTTGTCGAGATGTCAAGGTAAAGGATGTTTAATGATATCAAAGCCACGTCACAAGTCAAAATATAACTAAAATAATATAAAAAAGGTAGAAAAATTGCTTTTGTACATAAACATTGCAACGGCATTGCGCTTGAATGTGGACCATTGCCCAGGATGTGCCCTGGAGATAACAGAGATTCTCTGAATAATAATAATAATAATAATAATAATAATGATAATACTAATAATAAATGGCAGCGGTAGTGCGCTTGAATGTGGACCATCGCCCAGGGTGTGCCCTGGATATCACAGAGATTCTCTGAATAATAATAATAATTATTATTATTATTATTATTAGAGGGGGCAAGGGTACCTAAACTTATGATGATCCCGCGGGGAGTGACTGTGCCAGGAGCACCTGACCCTCCTCTGCATTATATTTATCTTTTTTCATCTGTACTATATAAAAATAATAATAATAATAACAATAATAATGATAATAATATTAATAATAATGATAATAAAAACAATTTCCAACGTTTATTGCTCATTGCTGCTCAGGTTCCAACTTGTCATTTATTTATTTTGGATATGTTCTGCCAATAAAATCAGTCTTAGCCCTATTATCAACTTGCACAAGAATATTTCTTCACAGAGAGGGCTATACATTCACTTGTGAAGAGGATTGCTTGTATGTTTTAGACGTGTCTGAAACATGTTGGGCTTGACTAAAAGCAATTTTCTATTTCTGAAAGAGAGACTCATTTTCCGGAGAAATCCTGCTAGGTGATACGTTTGTTCCCAGTCATCCTGACATTCTGTCCGTAAAACAATCTGAACCCTGTCACCTTGACTAGCAACTTTCCTTCAAAGAGAGTCACGCAAGTTCACTTGTGTAGAGCTTGGCCAACACTTAGTCTACTATCGAAACTTATCCATCAACAAACAACTGCAGCTATTTTGGAAAAAAAAATAGATTTTACTGAACAGGAGTAATTTATCTGGTATTGTTTTCAAGAAATCTAGACTTGCTTTAATTAGTAAACTAGACTTGCCCAATGTATATAAACCTTGAAATTGTTTATAACAAGCCATTCCAGTCATGGCGCAGGACTATTGTAGAACTTGAATGTATGTTTCAGCTAGTTTCGGAGGATTAGACCGAACTCATCGCCACATCGAACTGGTCGCCACACAGAAAAAGTCGATACAAATCGGCCTAGAAAGCAGAAAATACCACCCAATTGCTGTCAGTGTTATTGTCAACAATGATTAAAAAGTAAATAAATCAACTTGTAGGTGCTATCTGCAATACATACATGTATATGTACAACTGTGTGCGCTTGTAGGTCCTATCTGCAATACATACATGTATATGTACAACTGTGTGCGCGGTCTAATAACGATTCTTCGGACCAGTCAACTTTAACGACATATACTTTCTAAAAACAACAAACAAAGACGCTAATAATAATTATTAACACAAATACCCAATGTGCACTTTTTTCACAGATCAAAACAAGTAATATGTATTAACATTTTAACATTAACATTGTATTTTTCGACGTGGATCTAACTTTTGGCGACTAGGTCGGTGTGGAGACCAGTTCGGTCTACACCGTTTCGGAAACATGAGGTCTGAACTTTCTTATATAGTCTTACACAAGTGCCAAGTTTATATTCAGAAGAGTTTTGAATAGATAGTGTCATATTGGACCAAAAGGAACTTTAGAGTTGTTTAAGGGAGAACAAATTTATAGAGAAACCCTCACAGGTGATCTGCATGTTTTCAGTCAGTCTGACATTTAATTCAGTCTGAGATACAATGTAAACCCCTTCACAAGTTTCAAAACTCTTGAAATATTTGTAACTGTGTGCAAGCATGTAGTTTCTGAACTATGCTGGGATAACCTCGATGCTAAACATGAAAGCACGTGTCGGTTTTTTTCTTTTCCTTCATACTAAACCTACAAGCATGCTTTAGTAGTGTCTGAACTATGTTGGGTCCACCGTCATACTGAACCTACAAGCATGCTTTAGCGGTGTTTGAACTATGTTGGGTCCACCATCATACTAAACCTGCAAGCATGTTTTAGTAGTGTCTGAACTAGGATAGGTCCACCGTCATACTAAAACTGCAAGCATGTTTTGGTAGTGTTTGAACTAGGCTGGGTCCACCGTCATACTAAACCTGCAAGCATGTTTTAGTAGTGTCTGAACTATGTTGGGTCCACCGTCATACTAAACCATCATGCGTTAACTTTCACATTTTTTACACAGTGTTATGTTAATGATGATGTTACAGAGCATTCATCCATTGCGTCGCCGTGTCCCCATGACATTTACAAAGAACTACGCCCATATAAAATGGACAAGATCAGACCACATGCTAACACTACTCTTGTATTCATGTTAACATACTCATTCTTTGTGATTTATACAGGTTATAGTGGGAACCAAACATTCTTCAAATATTCAAGATGTCAACACTTGTAATTTATAAGAGTATATATCATAAAGCTCCATGTTGTGTCCATGCTTGGTATGTTAAACTATAATATGTTTGTATGTACAAAGTGATAGAAGGACAAATGTGTGTAGCACCTGATGTGATATCAATATGCAAATGAGCCCAAGCACGTGTTAGCGTCAGGTGCGCTGTCAATTGGAGTTTGTCAGCATTGGTACCTTATACACGTGGGCACGCAAATATATAGTATTACAAAGTATTACAAAATGAAAGAAATAATAAAACATTTCTTTTTGGTTAATGTCATACATTTATGATCTTATTTCCATATGCGATTGATTAGTGGATACGAGTAGTTGATAGAAGATACTACAGTTTTTAAAAATAGGTGCCCTTGCATTCATAAATCATAGGCAAAAGGATATAATTGAAGTAAAGGATGTTGTAAGAATTATATTTAACGATGATGGGTATTTGACGTACACAGAACGATACCAATGAAACTCGATATCGCCTTGGTAATATGCTGTATACGCACATCGCTGACTTGAATCTATACACGAATTACTTATTTATTTTACAGAGTGGTTATATTTTATTTTATGAGTTCCGCAGAATAACCGGACATTTCTTTCCAATACAACTTTGAGTTGGCATTTATAAATTGTCCTGACCTCACGTAGGCATATAAAGTGAGTTTATTTATAGAGGTTTTCCGGTACTGTGATAGTATTACAACGAAACACAAAATGACTTTGTGGAAACGGGCATGGGTGCAGCAGTGAAATATGAATGAACTGTCAGGTGTTTTACGTCATAGATGCCAACTTGGGCGTTTGGAGCTAACTTGTCATGAGTCTGAAAGACACGATCTCAAATCTCAGCATTTTTCATGCACAGTGTAAGTGGCTAAATCAAGTTTAAGCGTTGAAAGCTGGACGAAACAGATATTAATAACATATTTAAATGTTCATATGTGTCAGATATAGTCCTTATTGTACTCGGAATTCTAGCTGAATCTGTAGGAATAGCAATTGCAGCAGCTTCTAGGCTGAATTTCTGCAGACAAGTACATGTATGTACTGTACCAGTGTCATTAAACAAACAACTAAATTTCAGAGACTAAGTTAAAATCTAATCGTCCTTTTATTGAGGCATTACGCCATTGAGCTCCGCTTAAACACCACCGCAACGTAATTCCAGCTGTTTAAAGTTACTACACGTGACTGCACGAAGTAAAAAAGATTTTTATTTTAAATTTCCTGGTACTTTCTGTAAGAAGATTCTCAGGATATCCACGCAAAATGAAACTTAGAAATCACAAACTAATTTGTGTTTTTTTTCTTGCACTTGATTTTAAATGTAACGCAGAAAGAATTGACAAACAGAACATGTATATACACTGAAATATGTGTATTCGTGAAAATATTGTGCGGCATGTACATAACATAGTTTTACGGTTTAAAATAACTTTCAAACGACATGTATTTAAATATGTATGATAACTATTTGGTATTTTTGTAAGCGCCTAAATCTTCATTATTTACAAACTTTGTTTATACATATACAGTTTATATCTTTCTCTTATAGGTGAGTAAAACGTGAGTAGAATTGTCGGCACGCTGCATCGTGATGATTACTTGTTAGCAGCACTGACCGTGACAACAAAACAACATGGTTGGTAAACAATGTCATGTCAGCGTGATCCAGGCATGTGTAGCGTCTCGTGTACACACTATCCCTGTTTATTTTTATTACAGGCAAGGTAGCACATAAAAGAATGTATTTATTTTTACCTGTCGCTGCACAGGGGTCTTTAATACTGATGGATGGTGCACAGACCTAATAGCCTGGCAATCCATGATCACGTCTCTAACGCGTGATGCTCAATGTGCTGTAGAATTATATTTTTATTGCGTACATGCAAAGACTAGATTGAGAGATGTATAGATGACAATATTAGGCAACATCTCTTTCTTTTTTTACAAGGGACGACATCAAGACTGTTTCATCAATCAACATTTAAGAATGTTATTGATGACAATTTCTGTATTTGTCATGTGACGTTAAATAACGACAATTTTGCAAAAAAGTCTAATATGCAAATACATTGCCTTTCATACAGTTGTTATATTATTTTCGAGTTCTTAAGCTTCTTATCTGTTTCAATTTATGCTTTTTAAACATATTTCTATAATAACGTATTATTACAATGAGAGTTTCATGTTTTACAACGACAGTCAGTTATATACAAGGCTGAACTACATCTAAGATAATATTCTGAACCTTTAAGCAGTTGAAAAGGTGAATTTGTGTTGAAATATGTGTTTATGAGTGTTGCAATATCGGATAATGTAAAGAGAACAAGCGGAGAAATTCGTCGACCGACATTATGTTGTGGGATTATATATTAATTTTGATAAATAAGTGAGTGAGTGATTTGGGAATTTACGTGGTTTTTGGCAATCTTTCAGCCACATCACCACGGTCTCACCAACATGTCTGTGTCAGGGCTCCTGTCCCTCTGGGCTGAAAGAGAGGTGCCAGGGCGGGACCCGAACCACAACCGCACCGACTGACAGATTGCTGGGTCGATGCGCTAACCACTGCGCCATACATAAATAGTAACCAAAACCGTTCAAATAAATAGAGTTTCAAAATAAATAAACAAATTATGCAATTTATAAATGATGAATGAATGAATGCTTAAAAAGTTAAATACCTTTTAGAGTGAAGTGTACACTTACCAAAAGATCCTGTTGCATCCGTTATTTTTTCTGTACACTCGTCGACTTCACATGTTATTGTCACCCATATTCCGTATTTCACCGTCTCATTGGAGGGCGGGGTCGCGCTTACAAGCCACCAGCCAGGGGTGAGCAGCCCAGCCAGCTGGAAGGCTATGGACGTAGAGGCTAAGAACATTGCAGTCAAATCTATTGACAACATTGCGATTGATTTACCAAATCATTAAATCGCAATTGTCAATTTTTATTCCACGTTCCAAAACTGTCAGTAAACAGCCAAAGGTTGCAGTTCCTGAACATGAAAGTCCCACAACAGAAAACACAAGTCCAGGTCCAGGTACAACTCTGAAATTGTTTCACATTACAGCATAATAACAATATGCTGGAGATCCACGTTTAGTACAGTTTAATTGATTTCAAATATCAAACAGGCCGGTACTCTCGGGCGAAACCTCTTCTCCGAGAAGATTTGTAACACACGTCAGTCTTCCAGTACATTTAATATGCGACAAGCTTAGATATATGACCACAGCCTAAACAACTGTCTCCACGTGACAGGGGGAGAGCGACTTGGCTGAAGTCCGACTCGGGACGTGAGGCGCGAGATGGCAGGGAAATCAAACTGGCAAGAGGGAAGTTCCTTCACCAGGCGCCGCGAGCAGAGATGACCAGCTCATGCTGTTTATAAAATCCATCTCGCATATTGACTTAAGATTTAGATGCTTAAGCGGACGATTTAAGTGGCGTAAGCCTATTATTTCGACTCAACGACATCCTTTTTAATGGCATGCTCTATGTTACAGAGCAACATTGAGACACATAAGGATGCCTTTTCATGTGGTCATCTTTTTCTGGAAAGAGATACTGTGTTCTTAACAAAATATAATTATAATTTTATTTTGTGCTATAATTTATGCCAGTGGGCAATACAATAGGACAGTTAGTAATGAGGGAAAGGGAGTGTTTATTGTAAACAAAAAGGATAGGTGTATTGTATATAACTGTTACCTGCAAAATATAACTGGACAGCAGCAAAAGCTTAACACCACCGGTGGCCATTAAAGGCTCTCCTCTTAATTTTTAGAGAAAAACATTGTAGCATTACAAAGAGTGCTCAGGAAACATCACATGTCCTGAAACTGCGGCAGTATGATATCTGTCTCAAAACTCTCATTATATCGTCATGTTCTATATCACCCTTTTAACGAATGATTGCAACGACAGTTAACGAGTTGTAGCGAGTTTCTTGATGTCCCGAAATGTTGGCACAATCGAATCAAGTATAAGTCAAAACTCAAACAATTCATTTCTGAGTACTTTTAGGTGTGTTGATAATATAGGGCCAGAGGTACTATAGAGTGTAAATATGAAAGTACAAGTCTATCCACAGAACATGCCACGGCTTCGAATCCGCGTACAAATGGCAACACGCTAGAAGCAGGTAATTGTAAATAACTTATTTACTGATAAACTTCAGGTAACTCATCTCACGTTTTTCTACTACGGCCGCTAGCAGTGACCGAGAAATCTTCTTTATGGCTGTTGAATCCTATTTCGTGAGGAAAGTAGTCCAGTTATCTTCGTATGGAGATGACCACACGCATTACGGCACACACGCATTACTTTAATTCACAGAGGTGAATCCAGTAACGTGAGAAAGGGACCCGGATGTAAGATTGGGGGGGGCGCTGCATTGGAGTCGATGTCAAGCGCTTATTGATATTCAATTAAAAAAGTCACGGATTGCAAAAAAATAAGGCGCCCCCCCTGCATCCGAGTCTGATTCATGTACAAGTTGATTCATAATGAGACTTTCATCTAACTTGTTTCATGAAGTGGTTGTCCTAACTACATTCACATAAGCTTAATTGTTATGTACACAGACTGGATTTTTTAAAAGTTTAAAATAGTGTTTGTTTTAATACCAGCAACGCTTTAGTAGCTAATAAGATCTTTTAATGACAGAACCTAGAATGCAATTGTAAAACAAACAATGGACCTATATAAAGAAGCGTGTTTGACACAGACAATATTCTTCCCCGTGCGCCAATATCTGGAGTGTGCACGTTAAACATTAACCTCGATCTCTCTCTCTCACACAGACAATGATTAATGGTGCGGCAGGTAAGGGTGAATGTTTGCTGGGTTACTTAGTCTGTCTGACAGACCCTGTAATATTTTAAGAGACTTGGAAAGTCTATAAAAATGCAAATCTAGGGATAGCTGAAATTCGGCTCAGGAGACAGAAGGCTCTGTACAATAAATATATATTCTGTGCATAATACACAAAAAGATGAAAACATAATAAATTTCAGAGCCTGCAGTCAGTCTATGCAACACTACTTGTTTTATTTTTAGATTTCACTTCCTTGAAAAAAAGCTATTCTGCTATTGTTTTGAGTTGAGCTCAGTCCGGGATTTGAACCCGCGCCCACAGGGTCAGGCAACCATCGCCAGCATTAACGATCAGCGTAGTATACCACCAAGCCACCGAGACTTCGCTCAAAAACGAACATTTGCAAATGAGTTCTGTACGTACTCGACATTGAGCCCCCTCTCCCCCACCGATATTTAAATTGGTTTGAAGTGTTATTGGTGCACATCAAATATTGAAACACCTTGTTATCTTAGGCCAGTATCAATTAATTGTTCGATTCTCATCCCCGTCCGCCTCACTTCTAAAACCCTCTCATCTGAAAAAATTATCAACCTGTTCAACGTCTCTCAAAGTTTCCCCGCAAGCAGCTCCCTTGCATTCAGAAGATAATCAGCTGATTTATGGTGCCCTGAAACTGGAACCTGACAGCGAAACTAGCTAAGTTGTGACTACATGCGTGGAAGCACAGCAGTACAACATGGTTTGAATCATCCTGGTTTTGTGCATCCCTTTTTTGTAATGAAATTTTTTTAAAACCCAGCTTCCTTCCTCACTCCTGAAGAAAAAGTTGGATTAGAATTTAACAATTAATTTATACTGGCCTTAACAAGACACTTTTAAAGTGACACGTCATCACTGAGTAGCCTAATGTTGCATCGAAATCAAAATTCACGCTTATAACAATTTCCGCCCACAAATACTCTATCCAGTGCTAATCATGGAAGGATGTCACTGTTATTAAAACGCTGCGTGCAATCAGGCGTGTGTTCAGCAGGTCAATTTTTGTCTAATTGGCCATTTGGATCATGACTTCTGGCCTCCGTATTCACAAGTGCACTGTGAGGTCTGGCTTTCTTCTCCATGGACGTGTTGCCAGAGGATGGTTATCAAAATTGACTTCCTGATTGCAGTGTCTAAACATTGCAGTTGCTCTGGATCATGAACAAGTCCAATAAGCAAGCATATGTACAACATCGCAGAATCTTAACCAGTTCTTCATTGATCTTTTTCTGGCCACAAGCAGTTTCTCTTCCACGCCAGACCAGTGCTCTGTCAGCATTCACATGCAGAAGAAAGTGACTTTCATCCACCCGGTGGATCCTTTTTCGTGATGTTTCTCCTCACTCTAGCACTAAATCATTGTACACATTGGTAGAGTGAGACCTAGTTACCTCGTGGTCGAGAGGTCATCTAGTAACAAGTCCAGAAACATCCAACCCAACATGACCAATGTGCAAGTATACAAATCCTCGAAACCCAGGGTGTTCGTCAACTACCCTGGATTCACTCCTATGAGGAACGATTGTTGTGATCTTACGATTTGACCCATCAGTTCAGTCCACAGCGAAAGCCTGCGTCCAATCATGTGACGCGACTCTCCCAACACTCGGCGAAGTTTGGGGGCATCTACAGTTGTTGCTGTGTGTATTTGTCAACAGTTACTTCCGTTGCTATCTTCGTCTTGTTTGGTTCATGACATTTTGTTGGTGTCTATTTTGAGCACAATGGACATTCCAAAACACAAAACGACTTTCGTTGAAAGGAGAGAATCCAGGGTATTTGACGAAGGCTATTTGACCAAGTCACAAATACGATGGATTTATAGGATGAGGTTCATACTAGTGTTCACACTAGTGTTCACACATTAAAACAGGATTTTCTAAAACGTCTGTTTTCCTTCCTGCATTGCATCTCTTCACAGACGTTTTTGATCAGTAAGTTATTAGATTAATTAGTCTATGAAATATTTAATCTTATTTTTCTGGTATGTTCTTTCAAGAGACTTACTTCTACGGTCTGCAGTGTCATAGCATATAGCTTAGACTTGCTTAACTTGAGCTAAACCGACTCAGGACTATAAACTCATATTCCAGTCATGGCGTAGGACTATTAATTTATGTTCAATTGGATTTCGACTTATCTGATTCCACCATTCGACCAATATTACCATTCACAAACGTATTTATCTTTCAGTGGGTCTACATCTGAACATTTCTGTGTAAGAAAGCGCCCTGTTGCTCCCATCACACGCAGGATAAATCTGCTGAGCAAAATGTCATTCGTGGCATTTGTTCCCGTGTGTGGCAAATTTACGTAAGGAAAAGACGTAAGCACTTTGCTTCCGTTTGCCACACACGGCAGGAATATATTTCATTCGTGGCAATTTGCTTAAAGCGCTTTGCTTTCGTTTACCACACACGGAAGGAATATTTCATTCGTGCCAGAAATTATCAAACACGATTGATACTTGCGAAAAGGTGCACCAATTAAAAAGTCTTACGTAAATTTGCACATACGGGAGCAAACTGCTTAAGCAAATTGCCACGAATGAATATTTGCTTAGCAAATTTCTCCTATATGTGGTGAGCAATAAGAATGTGTAACCCTGCAAAATTAATTCTTCCAGGGTATCATCACTTGAACTAGTACCACTCTGCGCGCTTGTCATATCGATGCATTTTTTGTTCCTTCCAAAACAAACGTGAGTTCTTTGCAAACAGACCCATGGCACATGAAATATTCCTCATGGTGGAACTTAATTTTTCAAGAGGAATATTATTTTCAGAAGACGCATGCATAGTATAAATTAAGATACCTCGAACTTAACTTTCGCTACTACATCATGTTAACCCAAATTGCCTAAACCGAACAGATCTTGTAGGCTGAATTGGCTTATATACAAGTACAAATATGTTTTTCAGCGAACGGTGGCAAACTACGTTTGCCAACAACTTTGACATGCCAATCGACGTCAAAATATAACATTTTCGTCTGAATGATATTAAATGTTCATCATAATATTATGTCTTAGAGAGCAGAGCAAACATCTTAAGGGCCCACTTCTGGCGAACCCAGCTTCTAGTTATAAATTACACACACCTTTATCGCACAACTGCGTTTACTTTATACTCTACATACTCATGAATATGAAACTTCTTCCTTTGATGTTGTTGACACTCACTGTTGTCTAAATATTTAATGTTTCCAGGTGAGGTAGGCGGGACGAGTGTATTGGCAACACGACCGCTACAGATTGGGGGATATTTGCCAGACTTAAGTACAGTGTTGTAATTATATAATTGGCACTCTTCTAACCTTGCTGTTAAGTCGGGGTCATATTTCATGTGTAGCATTTCCCTGAACAGGCTGGTCATTTCGTGAAATGTCCTTTAGGGTACGAGATTTAACCTTTGCTCCGATGTCGCGCAAGGTGATATATCTCCCTTCCTTCTACTCTAACAACTGTTTATCTGACTCAACTAGTCGTCTGCATAAAAAAAACACATCTAACAAACAAACAAACAAACAAACAAACAAATAAATAAATAAATAAATGCACATGTTACTTTTTGAAGAGGGACCGACGGGCAAACATACAAATATATACCACTACGTACCACGTGACGTAAACACATATGTACGCACATACGTACGTACGTACAGACATACATACATACATACATACATACATACAAACATACACTGTACATACATACATACATACATACATACATACATACATACATACATACATACACACATACATACATAAATACATACATACATACATACATACATACATACATACATACATACACACACACACACACACACATACATACATACATGAGATATACAGACATTCATGCGTACGTACGTACGCACGCACGCACATATGCATACCATACATACGTATACGAGAGAGAGAGAGAGAGATGCCGTTTGTATACATGTATATAGGCCTACATGTATGCAGGCATGTGCACATGTGAAAATGCATTGTCGGCCCCAACAAACTCTAGATTTAGTTCATTTCTACCTTTTGTGAATTTAAAACAGGTAGGTCTACCATAAAGAAATATGTAAACATCCTGGAGTGTGTTTTGGTGCGTTAGCAAGTAGATACATTTCACTGATTAAACACTCGATAGCATCAATCTACAAACGCCAAGTTATCTATTTCCAGAATAAAATCGTGGAACACTGACAACACATATAAATGAAAGTAAAT